>JALAJA010000242.1:0-35000 GCA_023376005.1 Doryteuthis pealeii | reverse complement strand
ACTGAAACTTACTCTTCCATCACTCCTATCTTTCATTGCTAAATTTTCCTAATTTAACTATTTAGCTAAAATAGGAAGTAAGAATATAATTACAGTTATTTGTTATTATTAATCGATTTCTTTTATGATCTATGTCCGAAACTTTTGCTCATATTTATTAAAATAAAACCAAACAATTACCAATCAATAATACTAAGCACATATTTATTAAAATCAAATTTTTAATATCAATATGCAAATTAGCATTCCCGTTCACACAATAAACCGCCATTTTGTTGTATATATAAATACAATTGCATATTATTATTATGTAGATAAGACCAACAGTATTAATCATTTAAAACAATTTTATTAATAATTGAAGTTTAAATAAAAACAATATCATGGAGAATGTGACGTAAATACCTAAGGAAATTATGACTTGAATAGTAATATAGTTTCGGTTACAGACAGAAAAGCACACAATCTCCATTATAATAAGATTTACTATAGAATTTTTCTTAACTACTACTTTTTATATTGCTATGTTAACACAACACTTGCTATAATAAAGCAATTGTTGTGTTAACATACACCAGCTATATATATTATATAATGGACTCTCTTGTCGATTTTCGACGCATGAGTGTTCATCTCGTGAACAACCAACACAGTGATTTGTTCATAGTGGTGAAGGCTTGTGTAGGACCATTCAACACTTTTTGGCACAGTCGATAGGAAAGAATTGGTGCATCAAGGAATGACACGAACCCAATCAATGACTGACCTCAGGAATTTTGAATTCAGAGTTATCCCTCTCCTAGACTGGTTACCTACCCAAGGTTAAAGAGCCCAGTCTGCTCTACTATTTAACCCATAGCTGGAGGGAGAATATATGGATTCATACCTTTCCCAAGCGCTATGTGAAATGCCAACAGCTTCGTCTAGGTATTGAACTCGAACCGATGAGTCCATTTTCCACGACTCTAACCACTAGCCCACGCACCTCCATATATTATATATAGCTGGTGTATTTGTTTGTTTGTCAGTCTGGGTTATACATTAATTTGTGTTAGTTAATTTTCATTTTTTTTCCATTAAAAAGATAAATAAAAATAAGATTGAAAACGAATAAATGTTTTATCATTTATTTTCACTTTTATTTCTTATTTTTTTTGTTTTGTTTTTTTTTGTTTCTTTTTTTTGTTTCTTTTTTTAATAGACAATTGCTTTTTGATAGTTTTATGATTATTGGTAATTTATGAGGAAGTGCGTCCCCGGTTTCCTGCCTCAAAAATTGCTACCCGGTGACTATTAAAAAATAACACCAGTTACGGTGTTACTTGAAAGAAAACAACCAACTTAGGGCATTAAATGTATTTTAGGGACCCCTAAAATAATAAATAATAAATAAACAAGATGACAAATTACGATAAATAAATTTACGACAAAAAGAGAAGCCATCTTAGGGCGTTAAATGTATTTTAGGGGTACCTAAATTCTTGTTTATTTATCGTAATTTGTAGTAAATAAAAAATAAATAAATAAAATAAACAAACAAGAATTACGACAAATTACGATAAATAAACAAGAATTATGACAAATAAATAAGAATTACGACAAAGTTCTATAAATAAATAAGAATTACGACATTTATATAAATAAATAAGAATTACGACAAATTTATATAAATAAATAAGAATTACGACAAATTACAATAAATAAATAAGAATTACGACAGAAAAGGGAAGCCCCCCCCCATATCATTTAACGCCCTAAGTTGGTTGTTTTCTTTCAAGTAACACAGTACCTAGGGTCGTTATTTTAATAGTCACCGGGTAGCAATTCATGAGGCAAGAGACCGGGATGCACTTCCTCATAAATTACCTGATTATTCTTTGATGATCCTCTTATAACAATGGGCTGAACTTGCACAAAGGTGTCAAAATTACGGTGACCCAGAAAAAAACAGAACCCACAAATTTTGTAATAAAACTGTTAATTTTAACTATGGGAGTCTAGGGTTAGGGTTTAGGATTAGGGTTAGGGTTTAAGGTTAGGATTAGGGTTAGGGTTAGGGTTGGGGTTTAAGGTTTGTTTAAAATGAATAAATAATTTGGGTTCAGTTTTTTCTGGGTCACCCTGTATACCGGCGTCCCAGAAAAAATAGAACCCACAAATTTTGTAATAAAACTTTTAATTTTAACTGGGGGGGGGTAGGCTTCGGAGTTAGGCTTAGGCTTAGAGGTTAGGGTTAGTGTCAAAATTAGGATGACCCAGAAAAAACAGAACCCACAAATTTTGTAATAAAACTGTTAATTTTAACTAGGGGGGGTTTAAGTTTAGGGTTAGGGGTTAGGTTAGGCTTAGGCTTAGGGGTTAGGGGGGTTGGGGTTGGGGTTTAAGGTTTGTTTAATGGAAAAATAAATAATTTGGGTTCTGTTTTTTCTGGGTCACCCTAATTTTGTGCAAGTTCAGCCAACAATGTTAACCCACGAAGCTAAAAAGTCAATTTTTTTTATCAGAAATAAGTAAAGAAAAAGTAAAGTCGTCGGGGCGGCCTAATGTCGGTATCAGCCAGACAGTGTGTGTGTGTGTGTGTGTGTGTGTGTGTGTATGTGTGTGTGTGTGTGTGTGTGTGTGTGTGTGTACTTTCTGGGCACATTTGATTCTTTTTTTTTTTCCAATTTTTTTACTTTCACCTGTTAGCTTCTGTTGGTCTGTAAGAGATTTTGCGTGTGTGTGGAAGAGATCTTTATCTCGAAATATTAAGAATAAATCACAGGTTAACAAACAACACCTTCGTTACCTTATTTTTCTTTACACTTGCATTGTAAGTAAGTAAAAGTAAAGTAAAGTCATCGGGGTGGCCTAAAGTTAGTAGCCAATCAGCGAGGGAGTATATCCCCTTTTCACTAGCGCTAGACCAAGGAGATTATTTTAGCATCTGAGGTGGAGCGCCACACCTACCATCAGCTCCTCACTTTACCGCACAGATCCTTGTGCTACTCATACGCTGAGTTGGCGAGGGCCGGTATCGAATCAAGAACCTTGTGGTTTCTAGCCCAATCCTCAACCGACTGAGCTGCACTCCCTAATATTTTTTCTTGTTATTCAATTCTTTCCTGGAATTTTGTTACCTGATGATGGAAGGAGATCTGTGCAAAAGGTTTTGTAAACCTTTTCTTTTTTTCCCTCTGTTTGTCCCTGTGTGTCCATTCTTATTTTTGAGCACCATCACCTCTGACCTGTATGGTACCATCTTTCATCTGCAATTCTTTAAACTTTTCCTCTCCTCTGTAACCCACAGGAGATTCCTCATTTTATATTTCTCAATTCTTCCTTTAGGTACCCCTTTTGCGATCTCAATTCATAAGGACATTTTTTTCATTTACACCGTCAAAATCTGCTTGTTTGTTAACAGACGATTTTTTAGATTTTTTTTTCAAATTATAAAACTAACCCCTAACCCTAACCCCTAGCCCTATCCCCTAACCCTAACCCCTAACAAACAACCGGATTTTGACGGTGTAAATGAAAAAAATGTCCTTATGAATCGAGATAGCAGATTGGGTGCTTAAAGGTAATATGGTCCAATTATTTTAGGTGTTTTTTAAAATTCTTCTTTATATTCTTCAATCTTTCCATTTTCATTTTCTTTATCTCCTCGGAGAATCTTCCATTCCTTCAGGTCAGCAGTTTTTGCCTTTTGCATGCAACCCTTTATTTTCTCAGTTAGTGAACCATAATCCTCATCTATCCCTTCAAGCTGACACGATCTTCCATACAACCAACTGCCATTTATAGATAGATAGATAGATAGATAGATAGATAGATTATTTCTAACTATTCAATGTGAATTTTTAATTAACAATAAATATTTAAAAATAGAAACGATGAAATAAGCAAAACAGATTTTTTTTTTTATTATTTAGTCCTGTTAGGAATCTAAGGTTCACTTTGCAACAGTAGTAATATGCATGTATGTGTGCACGTGTGTGCATATGTATGTGGAGAGGTGACATCAGGTATAGTGTCGGCGGACTACAGGAAGCATGGAGGCTTTGAAAGACTCAGTGCTTCGGCAGCGCATAACAGACGCGGGGCAGTTTATTCCATACTTTGTCTTTAATTGTTTTATTTTTCAAAGTTCTTGCAGACATACACATACCACAACTGCCCTTTATAGATAGATAGATAGGTCATATTCTCGGCAAAAATTGTCGGCTAAGGCCAATATCATACACATTGTTTGTTTGTTTACTTTCATAGATAGATAGATAGATAGATGAGTAGATTATTTGTTACTATTCAATGTGAATTTCTAAATTAACAATAAACATTTAAAATAGAAACGATGAACTAAAGCAAAACAGATTTTTTTTTATTATTTGGTCTGTTTTAGGATCTAAGGGTTTCACCTTTGCACCCTGTGCAAATGGGTACTTCAGCTAGTTAACAATATTTGGAAAATAACAAAAAAAAAAAAAAAAGGAAAAATAAAACCTCCACTTTAGTTTAACACTAGGTATACCCAAAATTGACCTAAAATCCGTTTTTGAACAAATGAATTTAACCCCCCCCCCTCACGAAAATAATTTACCAAAATCAGGGAATTATCGGATTTTAATGAATTTTCAAGTGTTGATTTATCATGAAGGAACTTTATAATTCATTATTTTTATTTATTTCAAAAGCTTCTGATTTTTTCAGTCACTTAATTTTGACCCCCCCCCTCGTTATTTTGGGGGTGTAAAATCTCGCACCAAGTTGGTCAGTGTTCGATACTAATTACAGTATGAAATAAAAGATAAAAGACCGAAGTTATGAATAGAAAAAAAAAAAAAATTTAAGGGGGATTTTTAGCTCAGTCGGTAGAGCGTTCGGCTAGAAACCACAAGGTTCCTAGTTTCGATACCGGTCCTCGCCACTCAGCGTATGAGTAGCACAGGGATCTGTGCGGTAAAGTAAGGAGGCTGATGGTAGGTGTGGCACTCCACACTCAGATGCTAAAACAATCTCCTTTGGTCTAGCGCTATTGAAAAGGGGTAATAGACTCCCTCGCTGACGTGGCTGATACGACTTTAGGCCGTCCCGACGACTTTACTTTACTTACTTCTATGAGAAAATAGTACGCAAAACTTAACACATTCTCTCAAATTTGTTTTAATTCTAATAGATAATATTTTTTGACGCTTATAACAAAATCAATTTATTACTAAATCAATTAAAAACTAATATATTTTAAATCTAATTTGTTAGAATAAACTAACTTTTATACAATTTATCAATTTGATTTTCTCTAAGAAATATAATGAAGAATTTGGATTTCCTTAATGATGGTTTACATTTTAAATTAAAACATTTAACAAATATCATAATTGTTGGTAATGAAGGAACTATTTGCTCGTAAATTCCTACCATAAATAAACTGACACCCATTTTATGTCCGTGTGTTTTTGTATTAATGTGTTTATTTTTCTTGCACCCGTTTATGTTAGCAATACAATATATATTTTTTTATCTTTTAATATTCACTTCAATGTGTATTTCTAAAGTTTTTATTTTGTGAGAATGTTTAGTTTTAAAGTGGGGTCTCGTTTTACAATTAGGCATAAATTGGATCCTCCTTTTATGACCGTAATTTTGTTTTTTCGTCGACGATGATTAAAATCTGACGTTTTTTATTTTAGAGTACCAAGCCAAAGAAAAGAAATAATAACAACAAAAAGTAATCTTCAACTTTTTACTCGTAAATTCCTACATAAAATTAGGCTTGGGCATTTTATGGTAGGATTTTTACGAGTAAAAAAGTTGAATTGTAAAAACGAACCCCCACTTTAAAACTAACCATTTCACAAAATAAGCTTTTAGAATATACACATTGAAATGATATTAAAATATAAAGGAAATATATTTAGTATTGTAAAATAACGGGTGCAAGAAAAATAAAAACATTTATTGCAAAAACGGACATAAAATGGGGGTTCAGTTTATTTTATGGTGAATTTACGAGCAAATAGTCCTTCATTACCTAAATGTTTATTAAGTCTAACATTTGGATATAAATATAAATACATTCAAAATGTAAATTTTCCTTTTTGTATTTTCAAAAATGATTAATCAGTAGAAACGCATGAAAATAATTATTTTAAGTTTGGAAATTAATAAAAAATATGGAAGTTATTTCAGGGAATTAATAGCAGAATATTTCTTTGTTTTAAATCCAGTAATTTTCCTTCATAGTTTAAAAGCTTAAAACCCTTAAGTGGGATTTTTAGACCTAAGAAACATATCCTTTCCCTAGTGCAAATACGGCCATTATTATTATTAATAATAATAATGATTAAATCATGAAAGAAAGGGAAAAAAATGTATCATATTTTAGCAATATCCAGCAGCCAAGTGAGTTGTTCTTGATGTTGTGTACCAATGCCTGTGGTTCAGTCAGAGTTGAGTCAAAATGGAAAAACTGGAGCCTGTTTACAGCATTTGGTTGTGATGCCTGTCAGAGCAGGCACCACAGTCAGCTAAGCAAAGAGGAATAAAAACAAGATAACTTCCCTATTCTCCTCGGCTGTAGTTCATTATCTAAGTTCTTTTAAAGCACAGTTTTCGTGAGATTATTTCTAAGGCAAATTTGACAAAGCTTTAAAAAAAAAAAAATAAATAAAAAAAATGGTAGGCTTTTTAAAAATACTTTTTTTTTCAACCGCTAAACATCTGTTTAATTAATGATTCTGAAAATGTCTATCTTTTTAATCTAAAATTTATGAAAGTGTATTTATTATTATTATTATGAATTAATAACTTAGTAAAAAGAAAAAAATATTCATTTGTTGTTTTTTTTTTTTTATCAAATATTCCAAAAGAATATTTTTCATTTAAAAGGAAAATGTTCCAGTGATTCTTATTTATTTATTTATCTATTTATTTATTGTTCGTTTATTTATCTATCTTCTTCTTCTTCATCATCATCATCATCATCATCATCATCATCGTTTCATCATCATCATCCTCCTCCTCTAGTATTTTCAACATTAGAATATTATTTTCTTCATTTTCAAAACAAGATTTAAAAAGATGATTAATTGTGTTTTTTCTTTCCTCAAAAAATGGTAATTTATGAGGAAGTGCGTCCCGGTCTCCTGCCTCAAAAATTGCTACCCGGTGACAATCAAAATAACAACCCCAGCTCGTCGTAATTCTTGTTTATTTATCGTAATTTGTCGTAATTCTTGTTTAGATATGAAGATGGATATATAGTTTTGAATAGACTGAGATAGAAGATAGATAAACAAACAAAATAATATAGAAGATAATAACAAATGGAGATAGATAGATAGATATTTCGACAAGTAAATGTATTTGGGGGGAGTGCTTCTTTTTTTTGTCGTAATTCTTGTTTATTTAAACTAAAAACAAGACATTAAACAACATGAATAAAAAAAAATCTTAGTATTTAAAGTAATATAGATAAATATGAACAAATTGAGATAGATAGATAGATATGAAGATGGATAGTTTTGAATAGACTGAGCTGGGTCGTTATTTTAATAGTCATCGGTAGCAATTTTTGAGGCAGGAGACTGGGACGCACTTCCTCATAAATTACCCAAAAAATGTTCAATTCTGAATGTAAACATTAATGTATTTTTAAATATTTGCTTTCTTATAAACAGTATTTATATGCGAACGAATAACGTACTATCTATCTATCTATCTATCTATCTAAATGTAAGGTATCCAAAACTATTATAAGGGATGATTCTATTTGGGATCCTCAAAATCTCACTGTATAACCATACTTGTAGGTGCAAACATATATTCATACAAGGATTTTTATAAATCCCTAAAGAGAGCTCAATGTATAATAATCAATAAATTAGATTAAATACAGAGCAGTATTTAACTTTCAAAGAAAGAAAAAAATTTAACAAACCATCATTCCATAATAAATTTATTTAACCAGAAACTCAAAAGGCTTTTAAAATTTTTTAAAGAAATTTCTAAAACTCCTTAAGAGTCGAGTCTCTTCGGACGGACATTACAAAAAATAGCCTTTTGAGTTTCTGGTCAAAATAAATTTATTACGGAATGACAGTTTGTTAAGTCTCTCTCTCTCTTCTCTCTCTCTCTCTCTCTCTCTCTCTCTCTCTCTCTCTCTCTTCTTTATATATATATATATATTATATAATATATATATATATTAGGAAGAATGAATAAAGAAAAAAAGAACAGAATGGATAATAAAAGATGAATTAATCAATATCACTTACACATGTGTTTCGGTCAGTTCATCTGTGTGAAAATATTCCGCACACAGAGAAGATTCGACCTTCATCAGAGTGAAATTTTATTTTAGAAAAAATAAAATTTCACTCTGATGAAGGTCGAATCGGAGGGTGCATATATTTGCTAGTAATAATAATAATAATAATAATAAAAGCGAAAAGATAGACAAATACTTGGACCTTGCCAGAGAACTGAGGAAACTCTGGAACATGAAAGTTAATTGGTGTAATTGGTGCCCTTGGAAAGCGGTCCACAAAGCTCTAGAGAAGAATTTGGTGAATTGAAAATCAGAGGAAGAATCGAGACCATCCACACTACAATATTGTTAAGATGGGCTAGAATACTCAGAAGAGTCTGAGACCTGAAGAGACTTGCTGTCACTAAGCCTCCAGTGTACCACGGCTACAGCAGGTGTGAAAAAAAAAAATAATAATAATAATAATTAAAAAAAAGAAAAAAAAAAAAGAAAGAACTTGTCAACTGGTGGATTTTGCAGTGCAGCAGATCACAGGGTGAAGTTAAAGGAAAATGAAAAATGGACAAATATTGGACCTTGCCAGAGAACTGAAAAAGTTATGGAATATGAAAGTGAAAGTGATACCAATTATGTTGGTGCACTTGGAACAGTCCCAAAAGGATTAGAAAAGGCTTGGAAAGTTTGGATATCAGAGGAAGGATGAAACCATTCAGAACACTGCACTGCTGCAATCTGCCAGAATACTCAGAAGATCCTGGAGACCTGAGGAGACTTGCTGTCACTCAGACTCCAGTGAAAGGCCATCAGCTAACACTGATGTGAAAACTCAAAAGGAGTAAATAATAATAATAATACCAGACTTAGTATTACTTAACAAGAAAAGAAAAAGAATTTGTCATCAGGTGGGTTTCACTGTGTTAGCAGATCAAAGACTTAAAGATGCCGCAGTCATTGCACCATTTAACACCAGCAATGATCATCGCTTACTACAGGGAAAGATCTTCAATGACAAGACTAGAGAGAAGAACGCAGTGCATATCTCGTTGAAAAGCCAATGTGTCACAGTGTTTTTATAAGGTATTATTTCAGGATGCCATGAAAAAAAAAACAGGAAATAAGTTGACACATTACACTCTGATCCGAAACAAAAGTTGTCAGTTATCAAATCATTTTAACAAGAAATGCAATAGTTATTAATATCTTTATTACTTTTCTCTTCCATTTTTTTTCATTCATCTTCAGATATTTATTATCACCCTCCCCTTACTCCATTTTTTTTATTAATATCTCATCATCTCTATTTCTTTTTCTATTTTTAATTAAGTTTATAATTTCATTACTCTTCTTTCATCTCCCCTATTTTTTTATATTTATTATATTTACTCTTTCTGTTCCTCTCTTTTTCATTCTTCTTCTTCTTCTTCTTCTTCTTCTTCTTCTTCTTCTTCTTCTTCTTCAAATATAATTATTATTTACTCTTTCTGTCTCATCTTCTCTTTTCATCCTTCTTCTTCTTCTTCTTCTCTTCTTCTTCTCTTCTTCTTTTCTTCTTCTTCTTTTCTTCTTCTTTCTTCTTCTTCTTCTTTCTTCTTCTTCTTCTTCTTCTTCTTCTTCTTCTCTTCAAATTATAATTTATTATTTTACTCTTTCTGTCTCACCTTCTCTTTTCATTCTTCTCTTCTTCTTTCTTCTTCTTCTTCTTCTTCTTCTTCTTCTTCTTCTTCTTCTTCTTCTTCTTCAATATATTATTATTTACTCTTTCTGTCTCACCTTCTCTTTTCATTCTTCTTCTTCTCTTTCTTCTTCTTCTTCTTCTTCTTCTCTTCTTCTTCTTCTTCTTCTTCTTCTTCTTCAATTATTATTTTTCTCTTCTTGTCTCACCTTCTCTTTTCTTCTCTCTTCTTCTTCTTCTTTCTTCTTCTTCTTCTTCTTCTTCTTCTTCTTCTTCTTCTTCTTCTTCAAATATATTATTATTTTATCTTTCTGTCTCACCTTCTCTTTTCATTCTTCTTCTTCTTCTTCTTCTTCTTCTTCTTCTTCTTCTTCTTCTTCTTCTTCTTCTTCTTCTCTCTTTTTTAATTATTATTATTATTTATCATCTATTTTTCTGTAACTTCCATCTTCATCATATATCTCTTATTTCCAAGATTTTACCTATTTTTATTCTTTCCTCCATGTTATTTATACTTAAAAAATCTTTTCATCCTCCAGCATTTTTGAACTCATTAAAATTACTATAGTATTATGAATCTATTGAGGATAAAAATATCAAACATTAAAAATATAAACGTCGTTGCACTTCATATTTCTTATAAAAAATACTAACGTTTGTTATGATTTTCTATATCAACTGAAATTGAATTTAATTTTATATTGGTTTGGTTTGTTTTTTACGGCATATCAACCTCAGTGGGTCATTTAATGCCAACAAGTTTTAAAATAAATTTATTCTTAATGGATAAGCAATTTTTTTATAGAACTCATGTTTTTCTATTTAACCCATAGATGGGACCCTAACAGGTACTACCATTCCGGATCAGATTGGGACCAAGGAGCATGGTGATGAAGGGGTGCCTCCAAATTCCCCAAACCTCCAAAACTGGAACCTCACCATCAGATAGAGTTTAACATCATTCCCAGGACATTGATACCATCAGGCACTGCCTTCTAGCACATATATGATAAAAAGGGTTGGGATTGCCATAAGGCAATAGGGCTTGGGTAATCATATAGGTGCTAGGGCTTGATGTGACCAACCGATTGATCGGAGGGGGCCTCTCCAACGCTGTCTAGCCCAAGTAAGGACCCAAAAGTAGTAATTGCATGTTATGGACTGGTTCAACCACCTGGGTTCCATCCTTAAGCATTACGCGGTCGCTTTTCTTCTTTCTTTCTTTTCTTTTCTTTTCTTTTCTTTTCTTTTCTTTTCTCTCTCTCTTTTTTTCTTTCATTTCTTTTTCTTTCTTTTCTTTCTTCTTTTTCATTTCTTTCTTTTCTCTCTCTTTCTTTCTTCTTCTTTCTTTTCATTTCTTTTCTCTCTCTTCCTTTCTTTCTTTTCTTTCTTTCTTTTTCTTTTCTTTCTCTCTTTCTTTCTTTCTTTTTTCTTTCTTTTCTTTCTTTTTCTTTCATTTATTTTTCTCTCTCTCTTCTTTCTTTTCTTTCTTTTTTTCTTTTCTTCTTTTCTTTTCTTTTTCATTTCTTTTATCTCTCTCTCTCTCTTCTTTCATTCTTTTTTCTTTCTCCTTATGACCACAAATCTCAATCTGAAACAAAAATCATTTCTCACTAAACATAAGACAAAGAAAATAAAGCAAAGAAAAATATTTCTCTGAATTTTTAGATGAGGCTTCTTTTCAAACAAGATTTCCTTTATTTTTTACTAGCAGCGGACTACCTGGCATCACCTGGGTAGAAGGGGATTTTTTAAAATTAGTCCTGCAGATCCATTATTACTGATTCTGAGTTGAATCCTCGTGGTTATGCCCCGATTTAATACCCAATGAAAAAAAGAAATAGACCTTGCATTGATCCAGCTACTCCAAAAAAAAAATCTTAATGTCTACTATCTAAAATATTTAATGAAAAAAAATCCATGCTGTTATCAGTTAAATTTTCATTTTTTAATTATCTTTCACGAATATTAAATCAAATCTGTATTATTTTTCAATCTCAAAACCAAGCCCTGTTGATATCCTCCAAGTGTATATATATTTACTTGTCGTTTAATTTGATGTTAAAAGATATAATGACACCAATTATTTTATTTGAAAAATTCTTACAATTTTTTCAGGTCAGTTAAGTTTGAACCATGTGTCATTGAGCCATAACACACATTCACAAACATACGTGGTTCAAAGTTAATTGACCTGAAAATCTGCTCTACATATCTAAAAATATTAAATGAAAAAAAAAATCCATGCTGTTATCATTTAAATTTTCACTTTTTTTAATTTAATCTTTACGTAATATAAATCAAATCTCTATTATTTTGCTAAAAAACCAAGCCCTGGTTGAATTTAATGTGTATATATATATATTTACTTTTTGGTTATATTGTTTCTTTTCGAAGTTTCACTTCGGACAATACATATACCGCCAACAACTGCCCTTTTTTATATATATATAGAACGGACATACATACACACTTACTGCTCTTTTCATTATGTATAGACGGACATACATACACACAACTGCTCTTTATATATGTATAGATTGATCTAAAAAACAAAGCAAATGCATACTCTTCAATATCGCCAGGGTTAGATACGCTGGACTATGATCTTTGCAGAAGGGTAAGACCCTGTTTGCAAAATTATTCATTGATATTTGTATTAATTGAATTACTTGTACAGCGGTCGTGGTTAATGGAATCAGAACAGTTCTACTCCAGTGGATTGAAGGGTTTGGTTTCGAAGTCCGGACATACATTATACACATAACTGCCCTTTTATATATGTTATAGGAAAACCAAGCTCTAGTGTATATTTAATGTGTTATATTATATTTACTTTTGTCGTTAATTGTTTTTATTTTTGGAGTTTCCTCTGGACATACATATACACACAACTGCCCTTTATATAATGTATAAATTTACATTCAGGACATACATACACATAACTGCCCTTGTATATATATGTATAAATGGAATACCATACACAAACTGCCCTTATAATTTGTTATTCTAGCAATTACATTCGGACAGTACATTACACACAACTGCCCTTTATATATGTATAGATAATTCGGACATACATACACACAACTGCCCCTTTTTATATATATGTATAAAGATTACATTCGGACATAATACAACAACGCCCTTTATATATGTAAGATTACATTCGGACATACATACACATCAACTGGCCTTTTATATATGTGTAGATTACATTCTGACATACTATACAGAACACAAACATGCGCCTTTCTATAATATGTATAGATTTACATTACGGACATACATACACCAACTGCCCTTTATATATTAGATATAGATTAACATTATCGGACATCCATACAACACATAACTGCCCTTTTATATATATGTTTATAGATTACATTCAGACATACATCACACACAAACTGCCCGTTTATATATGGTAAGAATACATTCAGACATACATACAACACAACTGCCCTTTATATATTATTGTATAGATTACATCCCTCGATACATACTACACACAAACTATTAAAGTAACTGATGCTGATATAGTTTTACCCAACCCCTCTAGTATGAGATGTATGTGGCAGCAAGGTCAAGCTCAATCGGTCTGAGCTTTCGGCTATAAAATACAAGTTCCTAGTTTGATACGGGCATCCACCAACTCAGCGTATGAGTAGCACAAGAGATCTGTGCCGGTAAAGTAGGAGTTGATGGAGGTGTGGCCTCCACTCAGATGCTAAAATAATTCACTTGTCTAGCGCTAGTGAAAAAGGGATAGACTCAATACGATCTGATACCGACTTTAGGCCCACCGACCCACTTTACTTAACTGGTGTAAATTCAGAGTTTTCCTTCTGCTAAACTGGTTCCATACATGTGTAAGATCAAAGTGAAGATAAACTCTGACAAAGGTTGATAGACAAAACATTTTATATACAGCACAAAATTAACAGGGTACATAATACATAGAGGTGTACATTGAACATACATACTAGTAATACAAGAGTTACATGTAAAAAGGACAAACATAAAGCAACACTTATTTCAAGGATCAAAGTGTGGCCCCCAAGGTTGGGAACTTAATATACTACCTATTCTCCACCTTCAAGATAAATAAGCAAATTTCTCTGAATGTTTGAGATGATTACAATTATCTGCGTTATTCAAACTATTGTCCTCATCTTCATTGTTATCTGTACAACATTTCAGCTGATATGAATCTGTTCTTGAAAACGAAACACATAAAATTCTCTGGGCCTTTGAAATAAAAACGGATCACCTTATCCCAGCAAGAAGACCAGACCTAGTGTTGATAAACAAAAATGAAAGAACTTGTCAACTGGTGGATTTTGCAGTACCAGCAGATCACAGGGTGAAGCCAAAGGAAAATGAAAAAATGGACAAATATCTGCACCTTGCCAGAGAACTGAAAAAGTTATGGAATATGAAAGTGAAAGTGATACCAATTGTAGTTGGTGCACTTGGAACGGTCCCAAAAGGATTGGAAAATCTGGAAATCAGAGGAAGGATTGAGACCATTCAGAATACTGCATTACGGCAATCTGCCAGAATACTCAGAAGAGCCCTGGAGACCTGAGGAGACTTGTTGTCACTCAGACTCCAGTGAAAGACCATCAGCTAATGCTGATGTGAAAACTCAAAAGGAGTAAAAATAATAATAATAATAATAATAATAATAATAATAATTGCTGCACAAAATAATGCCATAAGGACAAACTATATCAATGCGAAAATTGATAAGACCCAACAAAATAATAAATGCAGACTATGCAGTAATAGAGATGAGACTGTAAACCATGTACTATGCGAATGTAGCAAACTAGCACAAAGGGAGTACAAAACTAGACATGACTGGGTTGGGAAGGTGATCCACTGGGAATTATGCAAGAGTCCTGGAGACCTGAGGAGACTTGCTGTCACTCAGACTCTAGTGAAAGACCATCAGCTAATGCTGATGTGAAAACTCAAAAGGAGTAAATAATAATAATAATAATAATAATAATAATAATAATAATAATAATGATGCAATCAATCAAATATTAAGATAAGATTTGTCTGTTTCTATTAAATGTTTGGTTCAATTTCAGTCACTTTTGAAGCTGAGAATGAAGCTTTTTGTAATATATAAACAGCTTCATCTCACTATTGAATTACAATGAGGAAGTTTATCATTAACACAAGTCATGTTATTTAATGACGAATAATAATAAAAATATATAGCTGACAAATATTTAGGTTAGCCATGTTTTTAATTGTAGTAAAAATGATTTTTTTGAGCCCTTTTCTTTCGAATCGGCTTCTTTATAAATTTGTTTTCAGTGAGTCAAAAATGTTTCATCAGATTAGAAAAGCCTTCCAACCCCCCCCCCCCACAACACTCACAATTAATGGACAGAATTAAAAGGAATTGTTAAAAAATGAAATCTAAATGCATCTTGAATTTTTTTAAATATTCATCGGTAATTTATGAGGAAGTGAGTCCCGGTCTCCTGCCTCAGAAATTGCTACCCGGTGACTATTAAAATAACGTCCCCGGCTATGTCATCTCGGTGGTGTTACTTGAAAGAAAACAACCAACTTAGGGCATTAAATGTATTTTAGAGGGGGGAGGCTTCTCTTTTTTTGTCGTAATTCTTATTTATTTATCGTAATTTGTTTAGAAATTTATTTATAGAAATTTGTCGTAATTCTTGTTTATTTATAGAAATTTGTCGTAATTCTTGTTTAGATATGAAGATGGATATCTATCTATCTATCTATCTCAATTTGTTCATTTTTTACTTTGTTTATATATATCTATCCACCCATCTCCATTTGTTCATATCAAAAAAGAGAAGCCCCCCCACCTCTAAAATACATTTAACGCCCTAAGTTGGAGACAACATAGCTGGGGACGTTATTTTAATAGTCACCGGGTAGCAATTTCTGAGGCAGGAGACAGGGACGCACTTCCTCATAAATTACCTATTCATCATTTGGAGCATCTATTTTGTGTTTAAGATTAAAAACATGAAAGTGAATTGAAAAAGGAAAAAAAATGAGTAGACCAATTAACTCTTTTTGGATGTTAATATATTTACAATTAATCTGATGTTTGTCTTCAAAAAGTATTGAGAAAAACAGACAAAAATGAATAATGAGTAGAACATTAATTTTCTTCAAAATAGTCCTCTTGGCATCAAACATATTCCAGTGAGTGTTACCTTTATATATACTAGCAAATATATGCACCCTCGGGTGCAAGTATTTAAGTTTTAATGTAATATAATATTATATCAAATTAGAAAGGCTAATTAAACTAAATAAGAATGCAGATAAAAAGATTTGAAACAGAGGGCAGGTATAATCGATAAATAGAACAACTGAAATTTACTTTTCCATCACTCTCGTCTTTCATTGTTATTTTTTCTAATTTAAGTATTTAGTTAAAAGTAAAGAATAAAATGACAGTTATTTTTTCTTGTTAATGGATTTCATTTAAGATTCATTGAAGAGACTTTTGCTTATATTCATTAGAATAAAACCAAACAGTTAGAAATCAATAATACTAAGCACATATTTATTAAAATCAAATTTTTAATATCAATATGCAAATTAGCCTTCCCGTTCACATTGTAAACCACTATTTTATTGTATATATAAATATAAATGCATGTTGTTAGTATGCAGATATGGTTAACAGTATTAATAATATAAAACAATTTATTAATAATTGAGGTTTAAATTAAAATAAAATCATTGAGAAAGGGACATTAATAACTAAGGGAATTATGACTTGAGTAGTAATATAGTTTCGGTTACAGACTGAAAAACACACAATCTCCATTATAATAAGATATATCTTTGAAAGGAAGGAAAAACTCAACACCGTTATTCCATAATAAATTTATTTCGACCAAAATTGGGGCCTTTATAAATCTTCCTGTCGCCATGGTGACAGTTTTTTAATGTATACATTTTGTAAAGAAAAAATTTTTGTGGGAGAGGAAGAAGATTCTTCATTGAGGAAAAATTTTCTGTTATGCAATTCAAATTATTGATGATTTTCCATCTGATGAGACTTGATTTTGGGGAGCTTTGTTAAATCAACTTAGATTAATAAAGGCCCCAATTTTGGTTGAAATAAATTTATTATGGAATAACGGTGTTGAGTTTTTCCTTCCTTTTAATGATAAATATTGCCCTGTATATAATCTAAAAAGATTATTATACATTGAGCTCTCTGTAGTGATTTAAAGAATCACTGTATTTATACATACAGTGGGTCTTAGATATCACATAGAGAATCATCCCTTACTACCAAGTTTTGAATACCTCACATCAATATATATACATATATATATATATATAAATTAAAAAATGATATATAATATATATATATATATATAATAATATTTAAAATATAAATTTTTTTTAAAATTTTTTTAAATTAAAATAAAATTTTTTTTTTAAATTCCGGCCTGAACGTCAGCGTTCGTTTGTACCCCTCCTATTTAATGGTTTATTTATTCCATCTTTCCTTCATAATATGTTGCTCTTGATGAAGACCGCTTTATTAAAAGGTCGAAACAGATCTGTCAGCAAACTAATAACATCATTTGTTTTTTCTAAAAATGTTCAATTCACACTGTCGGATTCACTTCCATTTACTTCATATATATATATATGTGTGTGTGTGTGTGTGTGTAAAAATGAAGCTGGAAGTGAATCCGACGGTATGTTGAAAAAATGAATGAAGAAAAGAAAATATAGAATGGATAATATAGGATATTTTAATCAATTTTACTTACACCTGTTTCGTTCAGGAGTTTATCCATGTGTACATTATTCAAACTATTATTATTTTTAAATAAACAAATGAAATGAAATAATAATAATAGAAAAATGTAGAAATGTTCCGCACACAAAGAAAATTCAACCTTCATCAGAGTAAATCCTTATTTGAAATGAAATTCGTTGGAAAAAGCGGAGAATTTTTTAAATGTTCGAAAAAGAACTTTTTTTTAAAATAGACGCGACCGAGAAAGACCCTTAATGACATTATATCGCAAGCAAACAGATTTTGACACGGGGAGAGAGATAAACTCCTGACCGAAACACGTGTAAGTAAAATTGATTAAAATATCCTATATTATCCATTCTATACTTTCTTTCCTTCATTCATTTTTTCAACATATATATATATATATATATATATATATATATGTTGGCATTTCACATAATGCTAATACCCTTGGGAAAGGTATGAATCCATATATTCTCCCTCCAGCTATGGGTTAAATAGTAGGGCAGATAGGGCCCTTCAGCCTTGGGTAGGTAACCAGTCCAGGAGAGGGATAACTCTGAATTCAAAATTCCCTCCAGCTATGGGTTAAATAGTAGGGCAGACTGGGCCCTTCAGCCTTGGGTAGGTAACCAGTCTAGGAGAGGGATAACTCTGAATTCAAAATTCCTGATGCCGGTCGTTGATTGGGTTTGTGGCAAATCTTGATGCACCAATTCTTTCCTATCGACTGTACCAAAAAGTGTGGATGGTCCAACACAAGCCTTCACCACTATAAACAAATCACTGGGTGGGTGTTCATCGTGTATA
The DNA here is from genome assembly GCA_023376005.1 of Doryteuthis pealeii. Taxonomy (NCBI): domain Eukaryota; kingdom Metazoa; phylum Mollusca; class Cephalopoda; order Myopsida; family Loliginidae; genus Doryteuthis; species Doryteuthis pealeii. The sequence continues at coordinate 16,469 of JALAJA010000242.1, read as the reverse complement.
TGAACCCTCATGCGTTGAAAATCGACGAGAGAGTCCATATATATATATATACGGATGTGTGTACAGTATAATTATATACCAAACACAAATACGCATATTCACACGCACACACGCGCGTGGAGACAATTATATCATCACAGCCTTCACGCATTTCCACGCGCACGCACATGACATCATATACATACGCACATACAAAAATACACACACGTACAAACAAAAAGAACATTCCACATCACGTAAACACGCAAACACGCAACACGAGAATACAGTTAAAAAAAAACATTCGACCATTTACACCATTTCTGTCATTTTTAAAAAAAACATTTCGTTTACCTGATGAATGCTTTTAGCAGGAAACCATTGGTAGTAATATCGTTCCCAAATAAATGAATAAAAGCTAAAACTTTTATTTGTCACTTCATTCAACTATATATATATATATATATATATATATATATATATATATATATATAATCCAAAAGTCCAGAGAAGAAATCTTCCTTACGACATAGGGTTTTTTTTAAAACAACTTGTCGCAGTTTGAGAGCTCAATGTGTGCTCTTAATTTTAGAGTCACAGAGCAAATTTATAATTAAAGAAATAACAAAAGACTTAGAGATCCTGCATTATAGACTATTTCAGGGAGCTTAGACAAAAATGTCTAATTCTCCTCATCAGATGCGAATGATGAATTCTTTATTTTTAAGGCATTTGAAAACATTTTTTTTTTTTTTTTTTCCTCTTTCTTATAAATTGTCCTGTCCTGCTCAGCTGTAGAGTAATAAATGATGTGAATAAAAATAGGAATAAAAATACAAATAATAATAAACAATAATAATAAAAAAACCAAAGATATCTGACCGCTTGTCAGTAATTTGTTAGAAGTTACTGTTAATTCAATTAATTCAGAATTCAGGGCCACCCCTGTTCACTTATTTAGTAGCTTTTTGTTTACCTTAATTTATTTTATTTTCTTTCCATGTCGCTTCAAATATACACACCCCTACATACATATACAAACTTATACATATACATACATATACATACACACACATACATATATACATATATATATACACACATACACACATACACACACATATATATACATATATATACATATACACATATATATATATATATACATATACACACATATACATACTCTTATATATATATGGATGTGTGTACAGTATAATTAAAATCAATATAATCCTTTCTCTATTTCTTTATGCTAAAAACACCTTTTCACAGGAAGAAAGAAAAGGACTTAAAATCTGGGCCCATTTATTATTTTGAGTGATGATCTCAAACAGATTTTTGTTGCTGTTGTTTTTTCAGGGGCTTTTTTTTCAATTCTATTTTTGCCTTGAATCTTATCTTCACAATCATTTCTTAAAATGCTGCGATTCCGCAAAGTCTTTAAAACCATTTTTTTTTTTTTTAAACCATGATTGATATTCTGGCATCATGCAAGATGATGGATTATATCAGTTAAAAGAGTTGTAAGAATAATATGGTGAAGAATTTTAAATTTAAAATTACCAGCCATTAAATCATCGGCCAAAAATCAATTCTGGAACATTCTGCAGATAAATTTCGGTACTTAGACTCAAAGCGTTGTCTATCAATAAATTTAGTCAGTTGACACGAAGAAGTAAAGTTGGCAACGAGCAAGGGTGGGGCGGAGGTCAAATTTTAGAATTAGAATATCTTTTTTCTGGATAAGAACCCCCCCCCCCTCCCCGAAAAAAAAAAACAGAAATTAAAAAAATGGCCGATAAGCTGTCGTATTGTCCAGTTTTCAGGTTGCATCGAATAACGATTGTTACTTAATTGTCACCCATCTACGCGCTGAACAAGCTCATGAGATGAAAACTAAGTGGCCAGTGTGTTTTGTTCGCCTTACTTGAATGGCTCATGTGATGGGTGGCAAGTGGCTGCACAATTACCAAAGGCAGTACTATTGGTAGAATGCTCAATATAAAATAGAGCTGTTATATAATATAATAAGATAAATATATAAAGGTTTTACATATCTATTTATTAGGTGACAAAGGAACATTCACGACCATATTGGTTTCATGCGATGCAATCATCAGGTGAAGATGTTTCAAATGCCTTTGAAAATGCATTTGAAACATCTTCACCTGATGATTGCATCGCATGAAACCAATATGGTCATGAATGTTCCTTTGTCACCTAATAAATAGATATGTAAAACCTTTATATATTTATCTTATTATATTATATATATATATATATATATATATATATATATATATATATATATATCAGAAAAAATAACAGAGAAGATTTAGATTTTTTAGCATTATAGGCTATTTCAGGTAACCTAGAGGAATTATCTAATATATATATATATTTATATAGGCGCGTGGGCTAGTGATTAGAGTCATGGAAAATGGACTCATCGATTGAGTTCAATTCCTAGACGAAGCTGTTGGCATTTCACATAGCGCTAATACCCTTGGGAAAGGTATGAATCCATATATTCTCCCTCCAGCTATGGGTTAAATAGTAGGGCAGATTGGGCCCTTCAGCCTTGGGTAGGTAACCAGTCAAAGAAAAATTCCCTCCAGCTATGGGTTAAATAGTAGGGCAGACTGGGCTCTTTAACCTTGGGTAGGTAACCAGTCTAGGAGAGGGATAACTCTGAATTCAAAATTCCTGAGGTCGGTCGTTGATTGGGTTTGTGGCAACCCTTGATGCACCAATTCTTTCCTATCGACTGTGCCAAAAAGTGTGGATGGTCCAACACAAGCCTTCACCACTATAAACAAATCACTGTGTGGGTGTTCATTGTGTGTGTGAACCCTCATGCGTCGAAAAATCGACGAGAGAGTCCATAATAATATATATATAATGCAATCGTTAGTTTTAATAATATATCTGGTTCATCAAAAGTATCAAGACTAAAGCTTTATATCTTTTAAAATTGTTTTTTCTAAATTTCAAATTTAAATGAATCCTTGTACAAGGCTGAGTAACTAAAGTAGGCTGATTAACTGAAGTGAGGCTGATTAACTGAAAGTGAGGCTGAGTAACTGAAAGTGAGGCTGTCTAGATGTCTAGACTTTGACAACTTAGTGCCAATTTAAAAAAAAAAAAGAAGGATGTTGTCAGTTGAGATACATTTTTAATGAAATGGATTGTGCAGCCTCTCCATATTTGACCTTTTCTTCTTTCTTAAAGTTCATCACAAGGATAAGAGATGAAGATGAGGAGAACTTTAAAAAGGTTGGTTGGGTTGGTTGGGTTTTACGGCATGTCAACCCCTTGGGTTATTTTATGCCGAATACTTCTATTGGTAATGAAATAATTTATCAGTCAAGAGTGGTTCCTCTTTGTTTATGTTGGAGTTATAGGAAATAACCATATTCTTTTATGAAAACTATTATTTTCTGTCTTTAACTTTGTACATTTTTCGGACTATATGACCTTTAGGCACCCCTTTTGCGATCTCAATTCATAAAGACATTTTTTCCATTTGCACCGTTGTTTGTTAGGGTTAGGGTTAGGGTTAGGGGTTAGTTTTATAATTTTAAAAAACTCTAAAGATCATCAGTTAACAAACAATCGGATTTTGACGGTGTAAATGGAAAAAATGTCCTTATGAATTGAGATCGAAAAAGGGGTGCCTAAAGGTCATATGGTCCCATTTTTCAATAATCTGGCAATATAACAAAAAGAAAAGGGGTTAGTAAATAATGGTATTGGACCTTTGATTTAGTTTAGTTTAGTCTTATGACTTTTGATTCCATAGAGGGGGGGGGTACTTGAGGGTAGAAGACCTCTTAAATACCAGTTTGTTTGTAGCCTGCACCAAGCATTTTCTTTCTTTTTTTTTTTTTCAAATTGAAATAGATCACTAAGTAGGATTGAGACGATTCTAGTAGCGACCACTCCAAGTAGAAATTTAAGAGGTTTGAATTCGGAGTTTTCCTTCTCCTAGACTGGTTGCCTAACCAAGGTTAAAGTCCCCAGTCTGCTCTACTATTTACCCATAGCTGGAGGGAGAATAGTTGGATTCATACCTTTCCCAAAGGTATTAGTACTGTGTGAACTGTGGCTTCGTCCAAGATTTGAACTCGGATTGACGAGTCCATTTCCTACGACTCTAACACATCTATTCACCCTGTGTTGCATCCTGAGTGGAGGAGTTGGTATATATATATATATATATATGAGAACGTAAACAAACATATGGCTATTTTCAGCCGACAATATTTGGGAGAATATGTACTTAATTAAAGTCAAACCTAATTTTTTTTGAAAGTTAATTCATTAATAATTAATTTGGCGGGATTTAACTACTTAAATGTAAGGCTAAACAAATCGAGAAAAATCAATCTCGGAAATGTACATACAGAGATTGATTTTTCTTGATTTTTTAGCCTTACATTTAAGTAGTTAAATCCCGCCTAATTAATTATTAATGAATTAACTTTCAAAAAAATTAGGTTTGACTTCAATTAAGCACAAATTCTCCCATATATATATATATATATATATATATATATGGGATGTTTCAAAAATTGATATCGTATCAGTGTATGAGTAACACAGGGATATTTGCGGTAAAGTAAGGAGTGCTAGTGAAAAGGGGATAGACTCCCTTGCTGATTGTCTGATACCGACTTTAGGCCACCCCGACGACTTAATATCTTAAACAATTCTTGTTCAAATATTAACAAAATATGTAGAAACAACTTCCAGTTGTATGTTTATTTTGGTAATTTATGAGGAAGTGCGTCCCGGTCTCCTGCCTCAAGAGTTGCTGCCCGGTGACTATTAAAATAACAACCCAGCTCAGTCTATTCAAAACTATCCATCTATCTATCTATCTCAATTTGTTCATATTTATCTATATTACTTTGAATACTAAGATTTTGCTAAGATCTTGCTATAGGTGACTATGCCCCATTCAATAAAGCCTAAGTCATAAAACTACCTCTTGCCTTTGTCTCTTTCCCTTCTCGTTCCTTAAATTTCATTTCAGCTTAGCAGCCCACAAGAAGAAAGAACCAGCTTCAATGGGGATAAGATACCAGATGAACGAACCAAACTTGTATCTATATGACATAGAAATAGTTTTCCATAGAATAATTAATACATCCATAGATTTTAATAGCATATTCAGTACATTTTAGTAAGACATATAAATCACTGTATGCAATGTTTGTAGATATTGATAAGTTGGTACAAACAATCATATGAATCAAGTATGGAAGACTAAACTCGCCAAAAATAACTCTTCATTAGAAAAAAATACATTACACTAAATTTTTAGATATACTGACCTGAGAAAACCTCATGATTGGTTGGTTTGAAACAGAGGCTCGCAGACAAAGGATGATAACCCCCATACCCCAGAATGATTTTATATTTTAACATTTAACAAAAAAGAAAAAAAAACAAAAACAGATCAATATTTCAAGAAAAATTAATGATTTTGTTCCTAATAAAAATTTACAAATAAAATTTTAAAGAAATTGTTTGGGTATTTTATTTTATTTTCCCTAAAGTAAACTGTTAAAAAGTGGTTGATAATTAAGCAATTAGATGGAAAAAGATGTTTTTACTTAGCTTTTTGTTTACACAATTAAAATCTCTTTTGCATGGTTGTAATTGGTGGTGATTTAAGCAATTGAATTTTCTTTGAAGTCTGTCAGTAGCTGATAACAATAAATATCAATTAGCAGGCACATTTTTACTATTGTAATTTTATCCTTATAATCTACCATACAAATAAATGGGTGACTTTCCACAGAATTGGCAACTGAATTGAAAGAAAAATAACTGAAAAAATAGTTGTATTTTCATTTCAATTCCTCAGTATTTATTTAATAATAATAATAATGAAATTTATTGTGTACAGTGCTCAGGTGCACCACAACTCATTAAAGTCTCATGTCAAGTAAACAGAATAATGTTGTGTCAGGAACATGAACAGTTCACAGTAGTAATATGCATGTATGTGTGTGCATGTGTATGTGGAGAGTGGCATCAGGTATAGTGTTGGCAGACTACAGGAAGCATGGAGGCTTTGAAAGATTCAGTGCTCCGGCAGCCTACAACAGATGCAGGCAGTTTATTCCATGTTCCGCAATTCTGAGCGTGAAAAAATGTTTCCGAAAAGTCACGTGAACAGTGTTGTTTTCTGACTTTGTAGGCATGCCCGCATGTATTGGAGAGATGGAGATCAAAAAGGTGCTCAAGGTTGTTTCTTATAGATTTCTTAAAACATTTTTAATTTGTGTAATATACAGTAAATTCTTTATTATTATGGCAACCTTAGAATCTTAACAGTATTGTTGGGTCGATTTTAAATTAAATTAGCAGTGGTTATCCAGCATCGCCTGGATAGAGGGGGATTTTTTAAAGAGTCCATTATTACTGAATCATGAGTTGAATCCTCGTGGAATGCCCCATTTAAATCCCTTTATAGTCCAGATTGAAAGAATAATGTATTAGATATAAATATTCAACTGAAACTCAGACAAATTAAGTTACAGATGCATAGAAAATATGTTACAACTAATAAAAAATACTGAAGAATGGAACTGCAAATGACCCTCACCTTCTATGTAACTGTAGACAAAAGAACAAATGTCCAGTCAATGGTGAATACTTAACAAAAAATGGGTACAACTCATGAAACTGACAGTAACTCAAAGAAAATGTTTGTATATGAAATCCTGTTCTAATTTGTTTTTATTTATGAATAAAAACAGGAGTTTGAAAATTGTAAAACATATATCTGAAAAAAAAAAAAAAACACCAAGTAAGTTATTTATATATATACATATTTATATATATATATATATATATATATATATATTAGATAGATAGATAGATACTTGACAATGCAATTTGTATGGCAAGAAAAAAAATGCATGAATTACCAGATCAGCTGATAATCAGAGTTGATACTCTGCCTCATTTTCTTAATTTATATTTTGCTATATTGCTCTACATTCTTGTATTGAACACTGTATAGATTTTGTGGTTTGGTAGCACTTGTGATGTTATATTCTAATCATAATACTTATGTGTATATATATATATATAGAGAGAGAGAGAGAGAGATAGATAGATAGATAGCCAAGCAGTTAAGCTGTCCGACTCGTGCTGAATCGATTGGAGTTCTATCCAGGCTGTAGGTAGCTTACAAATGTCTAGCCACACAGAAGAGACTTGATACGTCGAAACACGGTGTCTGTGGATGACTTATATATATATCAAATATATATATATATATATATAAATATATATAAATAAAAAATAATTAAAATTAATTAATATATATAAAATTAATTAATATATATAAAAATTAATTTTTAATTATTTTTTTTTCAAATATATAAAAATTTATGGTTAATATGATTTGCAAGTTGAATTTACAAGTTTATATAAAAATTAATTAAAATTATTGTTAAATTAGTACACAATATTTTAATTATTGTTAAATTAATACGTTTTAATTACATAAACTAACAAATTAAAAAAACACACTCCGGGGGATGTAAAAATAGATTTTTGAAACATATTGCCTGAGGGGTGGGAGTTAAAAATTTCAATGTCAGCGAGTTTGTACCCTAATTAATAAAATCGTCAACTTAATTAAAGGATTTAAAAATAAAACAATTTGAAATGTAAACTTTAAATATGTATTAAAATAAAACAAACTATATATAGATATATAATACCAGTCATGTATTTATTAAAACTTTAAAAAACAATGAGGACTGTCTAATGTTGCATGTTCAAATTTTCAGTGTATTTATTCTATGTTATGACGCGATTTTGGGTAATGTGATGTAAGCAGTGACGTAGTTTTTGTTACAGACAAAAACCGGAAGCGAATCTCCATTATTAATAGATAATAATTCATGAATAATATTAATCTCTAATGAACTAGTACCTCAAAATTTATTTGGCTTATTAAATACATACATTTGTTTGTACAACCAAGTTGTGGCGAATGTGTTAATATCTTTCAAGTCATTCATGAGTTTATTCTTCTGTGGTTGTTCTATAAATTCAGCTTATTTCAAATTTAATCTATTTCAACAAATATGTAAAACTGTTTTAATTGTTAATATTTGTTCATGTGAGAAATATTTTTTTTTTTTTTTCTTTTTTTTTTCAAACATAGTACAGCTATGTTTGAAAAAAAAAAAAATAATAATTATCAAAAATTTACTTGAGTTTATTCTTCTGTGGTTGTTCTATAAATTCAGCTCATTTCAAATTTGATCTATTTCAACAAATATGTAAACTGTTTTAATTGTTAATATTTGTTCATGTGAGAAATACTTTTTTTTCTTCTTCTTTTTTTTTCAAACATAGTACGCTATGTTTAAAAAAAAAATAATAATAATAATTATCAAAAATTTACTTGAGTTTATTCTTCTGTGATTGTTCTATAAATTCAGCTTATTTCAAATTTAATCTATTTCAACAAATATGTAAAACTGTTTTAATTGTTAATATTTGTTCATGTGAGAAATACTTTCTTTTTTTTTTTTTTTTTTCAAACATAGTACGGCTATGTTTGAAAAAAAAAAAAAAATAATAATTATCAAAAATTTACTTGAGTTTATTCTTCTGTGATTGTTCTATAAATTCAGCTTATTTCAAATTTGATCTATTTCAACAAATATGTAAAACTGTTTTAATTGTTAATATTTGTTCATGTGAGAAATACTTTCTTTTTTTTTTTTTTTTTTTTCAAACATAGTACGGCTATGTTTGAAAAAAAAAAAAAAATAATAATCAAAAATTTACTTGAGTTTATTCTTCTGTGATTGTTCTATAAATTCAGCTTATTTCAAATTTAATCTATTTCAACAAATATGTAAAACTGTTTTAATTGTTAATATTTGTTCATGTGAGAAATACTTTTTTTTTCTTCTTTTTTTTTTCAAACATAGTACGGCTATGTTTGAAAAAAAAAAAAAATAATAATTATCAAAAATTTACTTGTGTTTATTCTTCTGTGATTGTTCTATAAATTCAGCTTATTTCAAATTTGATCTATTTCAACAAATATGTAAAACTGTTTTAATTGTTAATATTGGTTCATGTGAGAAATCCTTTTTTTTTTCTTTTCTTTTTTCTTTTTTTTCAAACATAGCCGTAAGGCACTGGAAGACTTTTTGTAATTATCAAAGATAATTGAAAAAGAAAAAAGAAAAAAGAAGACCTCCCCCACCCACTAAAAAAAAAAAAAAAATTGACCTGGTGTCAGTCATGTGAAATTAATTAAATTGAATAGCTTAGTTAAAAGTAAATGAGTACTCCTTTAAATTTAGGAGAGTTAGCAAGAGTAAAAAGAAGAGGTAGGAGAAAAGAGCAATTAGGAAGGAGTAGGAGTGGTCTAGTAAAGAGACTAAGAAATAGAAAGGAGGTAGGAGGGAGCAGATATTTTGCCTGAACAATAACAATAATATAAAATCTCTTTTTCTCAAATTCAATAAACGATCATAAAGTTATGTTGGTTCTTTTAAAATCCTATTAATCTAAATAAATTCCTCATCTTTTTTCTCAGCTTTGTCCATTTTTTCTCCCTTTTTTAGCAGATATACTCAAATGATATGAGGTGCATGAAAAATAGAATTAGCACTCCAAATTTAAATTCTGGCTGCGACTGTTTATATTGATTTCACATTAAATTCCATGGGAATACACACACACTCACACACACACGCACACACACACACACACATATATATATATATATATATATATTAGAAAAAATATGACCCATTGGGTCACCCATTAAGCTCTCGCTAAATAATTGGGATTAGAGAAAAAAGTAGTGTCTGCTAAAATGTCGTCTGTTATTCATTTTAAAAATGAATTAAAATAAATTAAATTGACTATTTAAGGTTTATTTTGCAAAATAATTTACCAAAAATCAGGGAATTATCTGATTTTAATGAAATTTTCACTATTGATTTATCAATTAATGATTTTATAACGCATCAGTTATTTTATTTCAAAACTTTAATCAAGTATTTCTGCTATGATAAATTAATATATAAAATTCATTCAAAATATGAGCAGCAAAATTTTAAGTTTAAAATGTCATATTATTAGATTCTAAAAAAATATTTTTTTAATGTGTATTTTTGTCTTAATTGAAAAGTTGTACACTATTGAGCACCAGTAAAAAAAGTGAAATATTATTATACATGTCATTTATTTTTAATACATTTTAAACTATTCTTTCAGGCGATTTTGCTCAACTATATCTTAAACAAGGCCGCCAAATATGACGTAAAATCCGTATTTTATAAAATAAATTTAATGCCCCCTCATTTGAAAATAAATTACCTAAAATCAAGGAAGTATCCAATTTTAAGGAAATTTTCAGTGTTGATTTATCAATGAATGAATGAATTTTATGCTATTTCAAAACTTTCTGATTTGATTTGGTATTTCTGCTATGGTAAGTTAATATATAAAATTCATTTAAAATATGAAGTGTCTAATTTTAAGTTTCAAATTTCGTGTCTTTAGATTCTAAAAAGATATTTTATTTAATAACTACATTAGTTTATTATCGTTATCTTATAGGTTTGTAGAAAAACTCTATTGAAAATTACCCCCCCTTTTTAAACAGAACAAATATCGATGTATAATTTCTTCTTTTATAAGAAATAATAATATTATTATTATTATAATAATAGCCAATTAAATAATTATCGAAAAGAGTAAAAAAAAGTTTTAGTTTTTATTTTAAATTTATTTTCCGATTTTTCGTACTTATTTTCTATCATGATATCTCCCTTAAATTTTTTTTTTGTTTCTTCTATTCACATCTTTGGTCTTTTGTCTTTTTATTTATACTGTAATTAGTTTCAAAAGTATATAACCCCACTGATATTTTGCGCCCTAAAATAAGGGGGTGGTCAAAGTTAAGTGACCTGATAAAAATCAGAAAGTTTTGAAATAAAATAACTGATGCATTAAAAAAATTAATTCATTGATAAATAAACAGTGAAGAATTCATTAAATTAGATAATTTCCTGATTTTTGCTAATTTTTTTCAATTAAAGCACGGATTTTTCAGCAACTTTGACAGTGCCTAGAAAAGAAAGTTTGCAAAGTGAATTAAATTAATAAATAAAAAAACATACAGCCGGAGAGTTATAAAAAATTAAAAAAAAAAAAAAAAACATTAAAATCATTTTGTAAAATTTCTAAGAAATGGTTAACCTAGGTGACCCAAGAAATAGGCAGCTACAAATTTTAAAAACAAATTAAAATTAATTAAATCAATTATTAAAGTCAAATTTTTATCCAAGTCGAAAAGTAGTAACAATATATCAATATCAATATATTAATATATCAATAAAAAAATGAAATAATATCACACATGTAATTTATTTTTAATACATTTAAAACGATTTTTTCGGTCAATTTCAATTGTGTTAGGCCTGAGACACTGTTTAAAAATGGCTTGTTTACAAAATTAATTGTAATATTCGCGATTGCAAAATAATTTACCAAAAATCAGGTAATTATCTGATTTTAATGAAATTTTCAGCATTGATTTATCAATTAATGAATTTTATAATGCATCAGTTATTTTATTTCAAAACTTTAATTAAGTATTTTTGCTATGGTATGACGTGGCCAGTCGATTGATAGGGGGGGGGTCTCTCCGACCGCCCGTCTAGCCCAAGAAAAGCTTAAAGTGGAATATTGCAAGTTATGAACTGCTCAGCCACCTGGGTTCTATCCTTAAGTATCACGGGTCGCCACCCACGGCCAACAGGTGGCCCCATTGGGGGAGTCTTACCCCTCTGCAGAGGTGCAGTCGGTGTATTCTAATGCACTAGCTGACAGGGCGGGCTTACCATATTTGACGGCATATAAAACACATGGGCATATAAGACGCACCCCCCATTTCAGCATGTCAGATTAAGGAAAAAAAGTTTTTAGTGTATTTAAGCATATATTGTTGAAAACAGTCTAGCTGTGCATTACACAAACAGAAACATAGCTGTATAAAAGCAATTTGGCAACAATAAAATAAGGATGCACGGAGTTTAGGGTTGGTAAAAGTACTGAGCATAAACTGGGTTAGTGAGCATCGTAGAGAAGATTAGCCTAGGACTACGGGAGGTCTCAAACTTCACCTACAATGTATAAGACGTAGGGTAGCCAAAATTTTGGAAAAAAAGTGCATCCTATATGCTGTCAAATACGGAAGTCAAATTGTTTCTTAATAGAAGAGAAGCTGAGGAATTAAGCTTTATCTTTTGCTATGAACATTATTGTGAAAAAAAGTCATAGGAAAAGAACTTCCTGATTTTGGTTTCCAGTTAAGAAATTTTCACATAGATGTCTTCTTTATACAGTTAAACAATATCTTAAAGATTAAGTTGAGCTAACCTGATAGACACAGATTAATGTTTGAGTTTAGCATTATACTTACATAGTAAATCAAACCTCTTAGTAAAATTTTGGATAAAAAAAAACAGGTAATTTATGAGGAAGTGCGTCCCGGTCTCCTGCCTCAGAAATTTGCTACCCGGTGACTATTAAAATAACGTCCTCAGCTATATCGTCTCAGATTTTTTTTTCTTCATGTTTATTTAATGTCTTGTTTTTAGTTTAAATAAACAAGAATTATGACAAAAAAGAAGCAACACCCCACAAATACATTTACTTGTAGAAAATATCTATCTATCTACATTTGTTCATATCTATCTATATTATTTTGTTTATCTATCTATCTCAGTCTATTCCAAACTATATATCCATCTTCATATCTAAACAAGAATTACGACAAATTACGATAAATAAACAAGAATTATGACAAATTTCTATAAATGAACAAGAATTACGACAAATTACGATAAATAAATAAGAATTACGCCAAAAAAGAGAAGCCCCCCCCCCTCTAAAATACATTTAACGCCCTAAGTTGGTTGTTTTCTTTCAAGTAATACCGACATAGCTGGGGACGTTATTTTAATAGTCACCGGGTAGCAATTTCTGAGACAGGAGACCGGGACGGACTTCCTCATAAATTACCAAAAAACATGTCCTACATGTTAACTACATAAAATCTGGTAGGCATTCTTCTAGCCATGTTTTAGTTTAGTTTTAGATTTTTAAGTCTCAGTCATATGGTTATAGGCACAGTTAACCATTTGTTTTTAACACAGATTAACTTAATTATTGTGAAATCGAGTTGTAAGTGAAACATTAGAACTTTAAACAGTTCCATTTACTTATATCCTATAATGAAGATCTTGCTTAAAAAAAAAAAAAGAAAAAAAAAAGAAAGAAAATAAAAGATATCTAATGTTCGGAAACTTATGTTACATAATTATTAAATTCCTAATATTTATGTATAGTAGTGTAGAAATCAAAATGGCTGTTATAAGTTGCAGCCGGTGGCCTTGAAGGATGAGTGACAAGGCTTGACCTCATCCTGATCCTTCCAGTGGATACCATGAGAATCGGTGGAGAAGACCCTCTTCTGGTTTAGATTAGAAATAGATTTTTAGTTAGTTCGGCCAAAAACCACAATGGTAAGTCGTGTTATGCACGCTCCGACTCAATCTGCGCAGGTAGTCTGGTGGGGATTTCGAAATAAAATATGATCTAAGTAAATCAAGTCTTGTGTTATTATCTAAAAACTACCAATGACACAGGGCTTCTGATAAAGAGAAATCCCCAATGGAAGACCAGACACGAAGTCCCCAAGACAAGTCCAGACACTAGCTAGAAGAAACACTAGAAGAATAGAAGTAAGTAAGGAAAGAGGTATACAACACTTAGATGTACTTGAAAAACAAGACAGACAACATTTAAGATATAAATAAAACATAGGTTTGTATTATAAAATTCATTTAAGGCACTTCAAATAAAAGATGATCAAATATTTATGAAGGTTTATTGTCCTTTTTATCTAACTTATTTTGTTCAATGAACCAGAAAAGAATTTAGTATCCCATATTAAACTGAAATCTTTTATTCATCTAAATTCATAGCATCATTATTCAGCCTGTTGGAATTTTCCGATATGTGACGTGTGACAAAGGCCCACTTCTACTTATAGACTCGCCGATAAACATGTGACCAACCTATTGTCCAATAACTGGCAGTGCTCTGCTGCTGATATTATTATTTATACTGGCTGATTCTAATCTTAGCTCACTACTACTTGGATCTGCTTGGACGACGGACCAAAGGACTTATTGACTTACCAAAGGATTCTATATCACAGGACTTCTTCACTTACCAAAGGATTCTATAACTCGGGACTAACTACCTTATCCACTAGATATACTTTGCTTTCATAAGGTATTGTAGAAATCATTATGGCGATCAGTACAGCTGATGGCCTTGAGAGTGAGTGACGGCGCTTGACCTCGATCTCACCTTGCGTTCTGGGGATGGAACGTGAGAACCGGAAGGCAATAGAAGGCCCTCTTCCGGTTTAAGGATACTAAGTAACTTAGTCAGTTAGAATTTAGAAGCCGAGCTAGCAACATGTAAGCCTCATCTGCGCAGATTGTCTGGGTGGGGATTTGGAATAAAGTAACATCAACATAAATCGAAGTCTTGTGTTTATTACCAAAAACTAACAATGACACAAGGCTTCTGATAACGAGAAACCCCAACAGAAACCAAACCGGAATCCTCAATAGAAGACCAGACGAGACCTTAGAAGACATACCAGACCAAGATAGATGATAGACGATCAGAAGCAAAGCCGGCCAGAAGAATAGATGACAGAGTAAGAAGTAAGAAAGGTATATAACGTTATATAGATTTGGCTTAGTGAAAAGACCAGTATATAACATCTACCTATTTAGTGCGGTAAAGAAGGCGCTATGCTACATTTGTACAGATAACAATAAAGATGGGGACAATAGTCCGAATAACGCAGATAATACTAATCATCAAGCCTCATCTCAAACATTCAGAGACACTTTGAAGATTTCCCTAATATTAGGCAAAGAATATTGTTGGGAATCTTTGCATCACATGAATAATTTTTGTAATTTTAATTTTCTTTAGAAATTTTACAATTTCCATTTTCTCATTAAAATAAGTTGATTATTTGTAATAAACTCATTTTAGAACAACAATTTAACAGCCATTTGCTTTGGTGTCAATGAAGAAATATTTTTCAGTCCGCCATTTTATTCAATTAGAATTGTTACAATCCCTCTAACAATGTTTGTTATAAAAATGCAATGATTCTTTTGTGTTAAACAGAAAAGGTGGAAATGTTGATTTAAAGTCAATTTCATTTCAAACCTCAATAATTACAGTTTAAATTTGAGTTAAACTGTCAAATTCTATGAATAAAACTAAGAATTAGTATATATATATATATATATATATATATATATATATATATATATATAGTAAACAACTTTTAGCTATTTTCAGCCGACAGTATATTTGGGAGAATATGTGCTTTTTAATTTTAGTCAGACCTAATTTTGAAAGTTAATTCATTTATGTTTAAATCCCGCCTAATTAAACATAAATGAATTAACTTTCAAAAATTAGGTCTGACTAAAATTAAAAAGCACATATTCTCCCAAATATATATATATATATATATATATATATATATATATATATATATATATCATGGACCGGGTTAGCTCAGTCGGTAGAGCGTTCGGCTAGAAATCACAAGGTTCCTAGTTCGATACCGGTCCTCGCCAACTCAGCGTTATGAGTAGCACAGGGATCTGTGCGGTAAAGTAAGGAGCTGATGGTAGGTGTGGCACTCCACCTCAGATGCAAAAACAATCTCCTTGGTCTAGCGCTAGTGAAAAGGGGACAGACTCCCTCGCTGATTGGCTGATACTGACATTAGGCCGCCCCGATGACTTTACTTTTTTTTATATATATATACATATATATATTTCTTTTTTAATATATATGCATTCGGTTTAGCTCAGTCGGTAGAGTGTTCGGATGGGAACCTGAAAGTTCCTGGTTCGATACCGTCCCTCGCCAACTCAGTGTATGAGTAGCACGGGTATCTGTGCGGTAAAGTGAGGAGCTGATGGTAAGTATGGCAGTCCACCTCGGACGCTAAAAAACAATCTCCTTGGTCTAGCGCTAGTGAAAAGGGGATAGACTCCCTCACTGTCTGGTTGATACCAACTTTAGGCCACCTTGATGACTTTTAAATATACATTAGCAATCAATATATTAAACCAAGAATTAGCATATATAAATTAGTATCATATATATATATATATATATATATATATATGATTTTTGGATGTTTGTTTTTTAGAAGCATTTTTGAACAAAGTATATATTATATATTTTTTTGCTTGAAGGCAATTACAGTGCATGTATCGCATAAAATTCGATACTTTTTTATATAGAAAATGAACTTGACAAGTGTAATCCGGCCAAGGATGCTCGGGTGTATCTTCTCTGTT
>JALAJA010000241.1:60687-77067 GCA_023376005.1 Doryteuthis pealeii | reverse complement strand
GTTTGTATATAAAGCTTCGATTATTTGAAGTTTTATTTTATTTTTTTTTTTTTTTTGGAACGGATCAATGAAAAACTTCTCCGACAGCAATTGTCTGTACAGTTTAACGAAACTTGTATAAAAGAAAAAATGCTGACAAAATACACTTATTTGAATATAATATATATATATATATATATATATATATATATATATATATATTCTAACGTTAACCTTTTTATTTTTCCCCACTATTTTCTCTTTTTCGCATCTCTCCATCTCTTTCATTCCAACATTATTCCTGGTTTGGTATTTTCAGTTTATTGTTTATTACGATCAAGTCCCTTTGAAGGCACCGATTCCAGTTCGATCGCCAAAGTTAAGCAGCGACGAGTCATTTCAATAGTTAGATGGGTAACCATCTAAACAACATACGATACCTAATATTAAAAAAATTACTTGATTCCGCATTAAATGATCCGAAGGAAGTTGATGTGCCGTAAAACCAACCAACCAACATTTTTCTTCTGGTATTTATTCTAATTCCTTTACATTCGAATTCTCTTTCTCTGTCTCTTTCTCTGTCTCTCTTTCTTTCTCTGTCTCTTTCTTTCCCTCTCTCCCTCTTTCTCTTTCTTCTTTCTCTCTCTTTCTCTCTCTTCTCTTCTTTCTCTCTCTCCCTCTTTCTCTCTCTCTCTTTCTCTTTCTTTCTTTCTCTCTCTTTCTCTCTCTTTCTCTTTCTTCTCTCTCTCCCTCTTTCTCTCTCTCTCTTTCTCTTTCTTTCTTTCTCTCTCTCCCTCTTTCTCTTTCTTTCGCTCTCTCCCTCTTTCTCTTCTTTCTTTCTCTCTTCTCTTTCTCTTTCTTTCTCTCTCTTTCTTTCTCTCTCTTTCTTTCTTTCTCTCTCTTTCTCGCTTTCTTTCTTCTCTCTCTCTCTCTCTCTCTCTCTTCTCTTTCTTTCTCTCTCTCTCTCTAATATATAATAATTTATTAACTCTCTGTCTCTCTCTCTCTGTCTCTCTCTGTCTCTCTATCTATCTCTATCTGTCTCTCTGTCTCTCTGTCTCTCTGATTTCTTTTTTCTTTCATTCTTTATTCATACATATATTTCTTCTTTTTTTTTGGTATTTATATAAATATTTTACATTAATATTAATTCCCCCCTCTCTCTCTTTCTCTCTCTCTCTCTCTCTCTCTCTCTCTCTCTCTCTCTGTCTTTCTCTCTCCCTCTCTCAATCTCACCGATTTGTTTACTGTTTTAATCATTCAAAAAAGAATTAAAATTCAAATATGTTGGCCACATTTTGAGATTAACAATTTGCAATTAACTGAATTTTCTTTCACTTAAAAAAAAAAATTGTTCCAATTGACTAAATTATTTTCAAGAATTTTTTTGCGAAATTATTAATGAAGAATTTCAAACGTTTAATTTTTTCTTCTTTTCAACAAAGAAATTTGCTTTGCTTTTTTAAGGCGTCGAATTTTGAAGATTTTCGTTTAGATTTTATTTCCATTCTATTTCGTAAAATTCTCAAAGTGGTTTCAATAATTTTCTTCCAATATTCATTTATTCTTTCTTTCTTTCTTTCTTTCTTTCTTTCAATGTTTACGCTTTTTTCTTTCTTTCTTTCTTTCCATGTTTACACATTTTTTCTTTCATGTGTTTACTCTTTTTCTTTCTTTCTTTCTTTCTTTCTTTCTTTCTTTCTTTCTTTCTTTCTTTCTTTCTTTGAATGTTTACGCTCTTTCTTTCTTTCTTTCTTTCTTTCTTTCTTTCTTTTTCTTTCAAGTGTTTACTCTTTTTCTTTCTTTCTTTCTTTCTTTCTTTCTTTTTTCCTTTTTTCTTTTTTTTCTTTTTTTTCTTTCTTTCTTTCTTTCTTTCCATGTTTACCCATTTTTCTTTCTTTCATGGGTTTATTCTTTTTCTTTCTTTCTTTCTTTCTTTTTTCTTTCTTTCTTTTCTTTCTTTCTTTTTCTTTTTTCTTTCTTTTCCATGTTTACACATTTTTTCTTTCTTTCATGTGTTTACTCTTTTTCTGTCTTTCTTTCTTTCTTTCTTTCTTTCTTTCTTGAATGTTTACGCTTTTCTTTCTTTCTTTCATTTTCTTTCAAGTGTTTACTCTTTTTTTTCTTTCTTTCTTTCTTTCTTTCTTTTTCTTTCTTTCTTTTGTTCTTTTTTCTTTCTTTCCATGTTTACATATTTTTTTCTTTCTTTCATGTTTATTCTTTTTTCTTTCTTTCTTCTTTCTTTCTTTTTTCTTTCTTTTCTTTTTTCTTCTTTTTTCTTTCTTTTTCTTTCTTTCTTTTTTTTCTTTCTTTCTTTCCATGTTTACACATTTTTTTCTTTCCTTCATGTGTTTACTCTTTTCTTTCTTTCTTTCTTTCTTTCTTTTTCTTTCTTTCTTTCTTTGAATGTTTACGCTTTTTCTTTCTTTAATTTTCTTTCAATAATTACTCTTGTTCTTTCTTTCTTTCTTTCAATTTTTATTCTTTTTCTCAACTATTTTATTCTTTCTTTTTTGCTTTTTCTTTCTTTCTTGACAATTTCTTTCAATTTCAAAACTCAACGAGTTTCTTTTCTTGTTTTCTGGCCATTTAAAAAAAAAAAATTATAATTCAATTTAATTCTATATTTTATAGGTTAGTGTTCGTCACCAGTACATTAAACCAGATATTTAAAAGCTGGGCAGAAAATGAGAAAAGACCGAAAGGAAACTCGTCAGACATGAAATGCCCGTCTTGTTCAACAAATTATGCACACACACACACACACACACACACACACACACACACATATATATATATATATATATAATATATATATATATATATATATATATGTATGTATGTATGTGGAGAAAATGTATGTATGTATGTATGAAATTCCATGGAAATTCCTTGAAAACGCGTATTTCGGCCTAAAACACGGCGAGGAGCCGAAGACTAATGCTGTGACGTAATATCATTATTCATTTATTTATATATCTTTATTAACTTTTCGTTCTCCGCTTATTCACGTTAATGCATGCGTCATTATATGTTCTTCACCTTCCATTTTTGCACATGCATTGATCATGTCATTTGCTTTTCGTAAACAAACGCGCATGTAAAAATTAACGGTTAATAACATCAGATTCACACAACCACTATACACTTAACATCTTTCATTTTGTCCCTCACATAAACATTACTTAACAGTGTTCTGAAGATGGTACAATATACCGAAATGCTTAAGTATTGACACTAAAAATTGTTTCCTGATCGTAACATCCTGTGTTTGTTATATTTTTAAAATATTTTCTTCTCTTATTTATTTATCTCTTATTTTTTTATTCTTTAATTTTCTCTCAGTTGCACATGACTTTCACGATCAAAGTCATGCCACATTTCGAACGATTAACCATGATCGTATTTTTCGGATGAGTTACGTCACACAATTTCGAAAGAAAATTAACGGCTAAAAAACGCCAAATCCGTTCACTTCATTTAATTATTTTTTTTGTCCTCATATACAACATTTCATCTTTTTTTTCTCCAGCCCGTCTGATATACTTTGAAAAAGGGTGAATATTCACCCGAAATATCGGAATAGATTAAATCAAGAACAAAGCAACGGTCGAATATATTAAAATTCTGATTTTTGTTCTGTTTTTCTGGTTTTTGTTCTTTTTTTCCAATGCACCAAAAGACCAAACAAACAACGTTCACAAGAACATAACGCATAATTATATATACTAGCAAACATATGCACCCTTCGGGTGCAAGTATTTAGGTTTTGATGTAATAAAATTTTGTATCAAATTAGAAACTATTTAGAAAATGATAAACTGAGGGGGTGTAATCGAAAAATAGAACAACTTTAAATCTAACTCTTCCATCATTTTCCATCACTCCCGTCTTTTATTTTTCCGAATTTATCTATTTAGTTAGATTCTGAAGTATTTAATAAAATTACAGTTCTTTCCTATTGTTTATGGATTTCTTTTAAGATTTCTCCCCGAGATTTTTGCGCATATTCCTTAAGATAAAACCAAACAATAAGAAATCAATAATACTAAGCATATATTTATTAAAATCAAATTCTTAATATCAATATGCAAATTAGCCGTCTCGTTCACACTGTAAACCGCTATTTTGTTGAATATATAAATATACTTGCATGTAATTAGTATGTAGAATAATCCAACAGTATTAATAAGGTATGAGAATTTTATCAATAATTGAGGTTTAAATAAAAATAAATTCAAGTTGAATGTGACGTAAATAACTAAGGGAATTGTGACTTGAGTAGTGATTTAGTTTCGGTTACAGACAGACAAACACACAATCTCCATAATAATAATAATAATAATAATAATAATATAATATATATATATATATATATATATATATATATATATATATAGGCCAAGAAATCAACATCCCTGTTCCATATTCCATAGAAACGCCAGCGATCACTGTAGCCAGCCAGACTAAAAAATAATAATAAAAAAAAAACAACAATATTGTAAAAAAAGGGTCATTCCTTCGAAGTATTGGATGAAATGAAATGGAAGTGAGTACATAAGCTCCAACTTGGTTTCTCATTTATGTCACACATTACTCATGGTTCGTACTAAATCCAATATATATATAAAGACAGACAGACAGATACTGACAGATTACCTATAAACAGACACTGATGACATTATAATATATATGATAATAATAACAATAACAATAATAGTATATAACATTATACATATGCTCACTTACAATTTTAACAAATCTTACCCTTAGAAAAAATAAAAAGATAAATAAAAAAAATTAAAAAATCACACCAACATACCAACAACACACATATAACTTAACGACAAATCCAGTTCCCAATCACATATAAACAAAAAAACAATTAAACAGAGACACACACACACACATATGCACATATTTAGCTAACCAATCCCCACAATCTAACACCTGTGGTACCACCATCCACCATTCCGGCACTCCCCATTCCAGAGAGAAAAAGAATCCACTAACCACCCCCAACTACACCTCCCCCTACTGACGACCTTCCGCTTTCAGCATTTTGAGAATTTCCATCATTGGAGTAAGAACTATATCCAAGTCCTGAAGATGGTCTAATAAGAGACCGAAACGTTGCACCGGCGACAATAAACATCAAGTTTCCATAACATCCCGTGTTTGTCTACTTTTCTCCATATATATTAATATATATATATATGTGTGTGTGTGTGTGTGTGTGTGTGTGTGTGTGTTTGCGTGTGTCTTTGTTCTCGTGAACGTTGTTTTTTTGTCTTTTGAAGCATTGGAAAAAAGAACAAAAACACGAAAAACAGAACAAAAGTCAGAATTTTAATTTTCAATTGTTGTTCTGTTTCTGGTTTGGTCAATTCCGATATTTCGGGTGAACCTTCACCCTTTTTCAAGGTATGTGATATGAGACGGTCAGGAGAAGAAAAAAATGAAATGCTGTATATGAGAGCAAAAAATAAATAAGTGAAGCGAACAGATTTGGCGGTTTTTTAGCCGTTAATTTTCTTTCGAAATTTTGTGACGTAACTCATCCGAAAAATACGATCATGGTAATCGTTCGAAATTCGGCATGAATTTGATCGTGAAAGTCATGTGCAACTGAGAGAAAATTAAAGAATAAAATAAATAAATTTTTAAAAAATGATATTACGTCACAGCATTAGCCTTCGACTCGTTGCCGTGTTTTAGGCCGAAATACGCGTTTTCGTGGAATTTTTGCATATATATATACACGATCTCTACCGAATTTGAAATCTTAACGGAAGATTACGATCTCTTCTAAATTTCATATCTCCATCAACTCAACGTCATTAGAACCAAGTTGACTTTAAAAAACACAGATGGAACATTTTCAACTCTATAATAAATTCTCTGAAGATGAATATTGTCCGAAAATTAAGAATTCTTCAATAAATATGTTTTTCAACATGAATCTGCATTATTTTGCCTTCAAAAAAAAAAAAAAAAATATCGTATTATGAATAATGCTTCTATTTTAACTGTAAAAACGAGCAAAAAAAAAAAATTATATATATATATATATATATATATATATATATATATATATATATACTAGCAAATATATGCACCCTCCGGGTGCGAGTATTTAAGTTTTAATGTAATAAAATATTGTATTAAATTAGAAAGGCTAATGAAACTAAATAAGAATACAGATAAAAAGATTTGAAACAGAGGGAGTATAATAAAAGATTTGAAACAGAGGGAGTATAATAAAAAATGGAACAACTGAAACTTACTCTTCCATCACTCTCGTCTTTCATTGTTATTTTTTCTAATTTAAGTATTTAGTTATAAGAGGAAGTAAAGAATAAAATGACAGTTATTTTATCTTGTTAATGGATTTCATTTAAGATTCATTGAAGAGATTTTTGCTTATATTCATTAAAATAAAACCAAACAGAAATCAATAATACTAAGCACATATTTATTAAATTGGATTTTTTAATATCAATATGCAAATTAGCCTTCCCGTTCACATTGTAAAGCGCTATTTTGTTGTATATATAAATATAATTGTTAGTATGTAGACATAGTTAACAGTATTAATAATGTAAGACAATTTTATTAATAATTGAGGTTTAAATAAAAATAAAATCATGGAGAATGTGATGTCAATAACTAAGAGAATTGTGACTTGAGTAGGAATATAGTTTCGGTTACAGACAGAAAAACACACAATCTCCATTATAATAAGATATATATACACACACTGAAAATTAGACTAATGATATATATATATATATATATATATATATAATATATATATATATATATATATATATATATATGCAAAAACCTTAAAGAAAGTAAAACTATAATTCATTAAAAGAAGCCTATTTTGTTAAGTGTAATGTTTGAAATAAAATATTTGTAAAATGATTATTATTAATTTTATTTCACAATCCTTTTGGCGTCAACAAGCCCATCCCGTCGACGAGCACTTGCTCGTTTGACTTTATCAGTGAAGTGTCTTCAATCTCTGAAAACCAGTTGGAACCTGTCTGAATTGTCTACAATCTGAAAGTTTGTCGTTCGCAGTTGACAAGAAATTGTATACGTATGCAATTTAAACTTTATTCCTTCAGTTAGACATGGAAGAAAAAGCTCTTTATTCTCCAGTCTTCTGGGATTGTATTCTTAGACATTATCATATTTGGTACTTATATTACAACAATTACCAAACTGAACGTCTCCCTTAATATACATAACCATTATGATTAAAAAGAAAACTAGCTAAAGTAATTATCTACGTTGGGTAAGAAGTTTTTTTTGCGGACGAAGTATGGTCTAGATCAGGCGTGTCAAACTGGGTAGCCCTCTAGGGCCAGGGATTGTATATGTATATCACGAGGGCCACATGGATTACCAAACCGAACGTCTCCCTTAATATACATCTTATCTTATTATAATGGAGATTGTGTGGTTTTCTGTCTGTAACCGAAACTGTATCACTACTCGAGTCACAATTCCCTTTGTTATTGACATCACATTCTCCATGATTTTATTTTTATTCAAACCTCAATTATTAATAAAATTGTTTTACATTATTAATACTGTTGACCATATCTACATGATATTTTCCACGTACCCCACTTGTACGGGTCAGGCACAAGGCCCTATTTATGTGGGACCACCCACAAACCGAAGCTCATGGGGTGGCGGGTGAAAAATTGCGTCGATCCCGTCGGCATTCCCCCTCAAGGGGGTGCCTCAGACACTGGGCAATAAACCCAGCCCTGCCCCTTTAAATCAAGGGGGTAGGTGTTGCCTGGGGGGATAGCCCCCTGGGATCGACGCCGTTAATTATATCAATGGTCCAGAGGCCGAAGCCACTGTTGACCATATCTACATATTATTAACATGCGATTGTATTTATATATACAAAATATAGTGGTTTGCAGTGTGAAGGGAAGGCTAATTTGCATATTAATATTAAAAATTTGATTTTAATAAATATGTGCTTAGTATTATTGATTTCTAATTGTTTGGTTTAATCTTAATGAATATGAGCAAAAATCTCTCCAATAAATCCATTAACAATATTAACAGTAATTCTATTCTTTACTTCCTAATTTAACTAAATAGTTAAATTATGAAAATTTAGCAATGAAAGACGGAGGGAAGAAAAGGCAAGTTTTAGTTGTTCCCCATCTGTTTCAAATCTTTTTATCGGCATCTTATTTAGTTCCATTACCCTTTCTAAGTTAACATGATATTTTATTTCATTAAAACTTAAATACTTGCACCCGGAGGGTGCATATATTTGCTAGTATTTATTATGATTTAAAAAAAACTAGCTAAAGTGATTATCTACGTTGGGTAAGTTTTTGCGGACGAACTATGGTCTAGATCAAGCGTGTCAAACTGAGTAGCCCTCTAGGGCGATGGATTACTGTTAAGAAGACATAACAAAAATAGTGTTGCTCCCCCTTGATCAGTAGTGTACTGACCCTTCATCACCATTGCTCCCTGGTCCACTCTGACCCGGAGTGGTAATACCTGTTAGGGTCCCATCTATGGGTTAAATAGAAAAATGTATTTATAAAAATATTGTATTATCTATTACGAATTGATTTATTTCAAAACTTTATCGGCATTAAATGACCCACTGAGGTTGATATGCCGTAAAACAAAACAAACCAAACCAAAACTAAAATCCAATGAATACATATTTAAAAAAAATGTTAAAAAGAATGGAAGAAAGACTATTACTGACCGAGTTCAAATTATAAAACTTACAAGTGTCACTGTCCCTTTCAATGATAGCTAGGTGTTGATTGAAAGCAGGAGAAGGCAGGAGGTAACACTCACTCCCTTTCATTGACTGAGTTAACCTTCTCCTTAAGCAACTAAAGGGAGAGCTGAGAGATAATGTGTTGATAACAGAATGAAATGACGTCTTCGTCCAAAAATTCTGGAAAAACTCGAAAAAACCTTGTGTACTGTTAAAGCACCGTACGAGTGTGCAGTCTCCGTGCGGGCCGCACTTGTGTTTGCTGAGGGCCGCATGATTGACATACCTGGTCTAGACCAGTGCTCCTCATAGCCAGTTCACAGGACCGATGACGCGTTTTTTCTCACCACGAGGATTTACCAACAAGTTTGGTATATTAAATATATATATATGTGTGTGTGTGTGTGTGTGTGTGTGTTGTGTGTGTGTGTGTTTGTGTGTGTGTGTGGTATATTCTTATATGTGTGCATATGGTGTGTGTGCTGTATGTGTGTGTGGTGTGTGTATGTGTGTGGTATGCATCCAACTACTCTCCCTTCAACTATAGGTAAATAGTTGGGTAGACTGGGATTTTTAATCTTGTCTGTGTAAAGGAGAAAAAAAACTCCAAATTCAAATCTGTTAAACCATGTTTAAGAAATTGACCTTGTGTCACATCTTGCTCATTCGGTATATACATATATAATGTGTTTCGATATCTTTCTCAGCGGCCGGGTGTCTGCTTGAGTTCTCCTTTGTATAAGGTGTACGTAAGACCGCGACTTATATTTATAAACTGTTCCAAAACAACAGTAGCTAAATTGACCAATCAAAAACGCCCAAACATATATTTAGTATACAATTTAAAAGAGTTGATAAGTTGTCTTAAAATTACTAGCTGTAAGGACTGCTTAAAGGAAAGATGGACCGCTTAAAGGAAAGATCGACAGACAAGGATTATATCTGATACAACTTTATACTTTGAGAACAGATCAACAAACAAGAATTAGAACTGATAATACATCTTTCTACTGCAAGAAAGGATCAAACTTGATGCCACAAGGAATCTCCACTGTAAAACCTTCAGCTACGGCCCAAAAATGGCCCCATCGTGGTATAATTGTTAGCAAGATAGTCTCGCAGATCTATTACTCGTTAGATACCCCATACTTACGACCTTGTGTCACATCCTAGCCGAGCCGTAGGGGTTGGGTAAGTACCCACCTTTATTCTCGCTGTTAAATGTTTAATGTAAATATTTGCTGGTCCGCCAACACTGGTATGTCCATGCGTAGGAGTCCATAGGAGAAAGTCTCTAATTAGATCGTTCTCGTTCCACCAGCAGTGCCCTCTATGTCATGTTCGCCTACCATTGATTTTGTGCATGATTGGGGGGGGGTAAGAGACCGTATAGCTGCTGTTATTTCGGGTTATGCACCCTTTTAAAGTTCCCGTCTAGCCTTTTCTCAAAGCGTCCAGTATGATTCCAAGTGGTGCAGCCACACAGTAATACTGACACGGTTACAGTTTGGAAGAATTCCCGATTTATTAGAGAGATTTCAATTGCTTAGGTTCGTTAACCTGCCTATGCGTATATCGACATCACATTCAGTAGACGAGATATTACTGCCGATGTACATGAACTGGTATACTAAATTCAGATGCACAACGTAGGGGTTGGGTAAGTACCCACCTTTATCCTCGCTGTAAAATGGAGGCGAGTAGCATTTGATAATAATGAATTATAATAATATTAGTTTTACAAAGTGAGGAAACGTGTGTTTGTTCAGGGTAAGCATATTTCAGCTTTTAATCATCGGGCAGGATACTGAAGGCCCAACCCTAAATCGATTCAATATTACAGTTCATTTATGCGCGCACTCTGCGTTTGAGTGCGTATGTGCAAGTGTATAAACACCGACACCCACATGAGCATTTAGTAGTGGGGTAATGGTTAACAAGCTAGACTTGTAAATCACTACTGAATAGTGAGTTCGATCCTCACTTATCATCATCGTCATCATCAGAGAGTGAGGTAAGAAAAGATGTAAAGATTGAAGAATGAAAAAAGAACAGATGTAACGAATGAAGAATGAAAAAAAGAAAAGATGTAAAGATTGAAGAATGAAAAAGGAAAGATGTAACGAATGAAGAATGAAAAGAAAAGATGTAAAGATGAAGAATGAAAAGAGAAGATGTAACGAATGAAGAATAAAAAAAAAGAAAGATGTAACGAATGAAGAATGAAAAAGAGAAGATGTAACGTATGAAGAATGAAAAAAGAAAAGATGTAAAGATTTAAGAATGAAAAACAGAAGATGTAACGAAAGGAGAATAAAAAAAGAAAAGATGTAAAAATTGAAGAATGAAAAAGAAAAGATGTAACAAATGAAGAATGAAAAAGAAAAGATGTAAAGATTGAAGAATGCAAAAGAAAAGAAGTAACGAATGAAGAATAAAATAAAGATGTAAATATTGAATTATGAACAAGAGAAGATGTAACGAATGAAGAATGAAAAAAAAATGTAACGAATGAAGAATGAAAAAGAAAAGATGTAACGGATGAAGAATAAAAAAAAAAAGATGTAAAGATTGAGAATGAAAGAGAGATGTAACGAATGAAGAATGAAAAAGAGAAGATGTAACGAATGAAGAATAAAAAAAAGATGTAAATATTGAATTATGAAAAAGAGAAGATGTAACGAATGAAGAATGAAAAAAAAAGATGTAACGAATGAAGAATGAAAAAGAAATAATGTAACGAATGAAGAATGAAAAAGAGGAGATGTAACGATGAAGGATGAAAAAGAAAAGATGTACGAAATGAGAATAAAAAAAGATGTAAATATTGAATATGAAAAAGAGAAGATGTAACGAATGAGAATGAAAAAAAAATGTAACGAATGAAGAATAAAAAAAAATAAAGATGTAAAGACTGAAGAATGAAAAAGAGAAGATGTAACGAATGAAGAATGAAAAATAAAAGATGTAACGAATGGAGAATAAAAAAAGATGTAAAGATTGAAGAATGAAAAAGAGAAGATTGTAACGAATGAAGAATGAAAAAGAGAAGACGTAACGAATGAAGAATGAAAAAAAGAAAAGATGTAAAGATTGAAGAATAAAAAACAGAAGATGTAACAAATGAAGAATGATGTAACGAATGAGAATGAAAAAGAGAAGATGTAACGAATGAAGAATAAAAAAGAAAAGATGTAAAGATTGAAGAATGAAAAAGAAAAGATGTAACGAATGAGAATGAAAAAAAAGATGTAACGAATGAAAATGAAAAAGAGAAGATGTAACGAATGAAGATAAAAAAGAAAGATGTAAAGATGAAGAATGAAAAAAGAAAAGATGTAACGAATGAAGAATGAAAAAAAGAAAAGATGTAAAGATTGAAGAATGAAAAGATGTAAATGAGAATGAAAAGAGAAAAGATGTAACGAATGAAGAATGAAAAAGAGAAGATGTAACAAATGAAGAATGAAAAAGAGATGATGTAACGAATGAAGAATGAAAAGAAAAGAAAAGATGTAAAGATTGAAGAATGAAAAAGAAAAGATGTCATGAATGAAGAATGAAAAAGAAAAGATGTAACGAAAAAAGAATGAAAATGTGCAAACAATGAAGAAATTAGATTTATTAGAGATATTTCAATTACTTAGGTTCGTTAACCTGCCTATGCGTATATCGACATAACATTCAGTAGACGAGATATTACTGCCGATGTACATGAACTGGTATACTAAATTCAGATGCACAACGAGTGTTCCAAATTTAAGGCCTTGTGCCAAACTTGAGTAAAGCTTTAAAAATGACCATAAAATAGATACATACAGGCACACAGAGAAATGATCTAATTTTTTTTCTTATTATGTTACATGAACACAAAAACAGCACACCGTAGCGAGATTATTGTTAGCGCAATTGCGTTAAAGTACTCTATCTATTTATCTATCTATCTATCTATCTATTCTGATATATCGCAATCAATTTAGATCAATCAATCTATCAATTCATCAATATGTCTTACTGTATATGAATATCTATCTCAATTCATATCTATCTATCTATCTATCTATCTATCTATCTATCTATCTATCTATCCGTATGAATATCACAGTCTTTTCATACCTATCTACCTATCTATCTATCTATCTATTTTACTGTATATGACTATCTCAGTTCATCTCCACCCTCTCTCTATCTATCTGAATACCTCACTCTGTTCATATCTATCTATCCATCTATCTATCTCAGCCTGTACATATCTATCTATCTATCTATCTATCTATCTATCTATCGATTTCAATTTGTCCGGATCTATCTATCTATCTATCTATCTATCTATCTATCTATCCATCTTACTGTATATGACTGTCTATCTCAGTTCATCTCTCTCTATATCTATCTATCTATCTATCTATCTATCTATCTGTATATCTGAATACCTATGTTCATATCTATCTATTTATCCATCTCTCTCTCTCTCTCTCAGTCTGTGCGTATCTATCTATCTATCTATCTCAGTTTATACGTATTCAGATAGACAGATAGATAGATAGAGAGAAGACAGTCAATACAGTAAGATAGATAGATAGATAGATAGATACGTACAGGCTGAGATAGATAGATGGACAAATTGAGATAGATAGATAGGTAGATAGATAGATAGATAGATAGATCTCTCTATATCTATCTGTCTATCTGAATACCTCAGTCTGTTCATATCTATCTATCTATCTATCTATCTATCTATCTATCTATCTATCTATCTATTTCAGTCTGTACGTATCTATCTATCTCAATTTGTCCTAATCTATCTATCTATCTCACTGTATATGACTGTCTACCTCAGTTCATCCCTCCCCTCTCTCTCTCTGTCTATCTATCTATCTATCTATCTATCTATCTATCTATCTCAGCCTGTATCTATCTATCTATCTATCTATCTATCTCATTTGTCCTGATCTGTCTATCTATCTCACTGTTTATGACTGTCTATCTCAGTTCATCTCTCCCCCTCTCTCACTCTGTCTGTCTATCTATCTATCTATCTATCTATCTCAGCCTGTACGTATCTATCTATCTATCTATCTATCTATTTGTCCTGATCTGTCTATCTATCTATCTCACTGTATATGAATGTCTATCTCAGTTCATCTCTCCCCCTCTCTCACTCTGTCTGTCTATCTATCTATCTATCTATCTATCTCAGCCTGTACGTATCTATCTATCTATCTATCTATCTCATTGTCCTGATCTGTCTATCTATCTATCTATCTCACTGTATATGACTGTCTATCTCAGTTCATCTACTCCCCCTATCTCTCTCTTTCTATCTCTCTCTTTCTCTCTCTCTCTCTCTCTCTCTCTCTCTCTCTCTCTTCTCATCTATCTATCTATCTCAATTTGTCCTGATCTATCTATCTATCTTCTATTCTATCTTACTGTATATGACTGTCAATCTCAGTTCATTTCCCCCCCCCCCTCTCTCTCTCTTCTCTCTCTCTCTCTCTCTCTCTCTCTCTCTCTCTCTCTCACACGTTACGTCCATCTCTGTATGAAAACATTCTACTAAAAAAGAACGGCATTTTTCTTTCATGCCGAGATGATAATTAATATATATTATTTTGTTATCTAATAATAAAGCCAGTCGATTCGCATTCTCTTAAGCGACCCGATAACCCTATTTGGGGGCAATTAAGAGGGTTGCCGCCTCTTTTCCTGCATATTTGCTTCCTCTGCAGCAGGGGGGGGGTATCTTAAAGAGAATCAAATAAAAACAATGAAAGAAAGTGAAGAAAAAACATTCTCTGTATCTCCACGAAGGAAGAAAAAAAAAGACAGGAGGGGGGGGTGGTGGAACGACTGCATGCTTGGTGAGTGTCTCCAGGATTCAGGACCTAATTAAGTTTCAATTAAAAACCAGACCGTAATTACATCCGTCGAAGACGTAGACGTGGCGGATATATATGTATATATATATCTTATTATAATGGAGATTGTGTGTTTTTCTGTCTGTAACCGAAACTATATTACTACTCAAGTCACAATTCCCTTAATTATTTACGTCAAATTCTCCATGATTTCATTCTTTTAAACCTTCAGTTATTAATAAAAATTGTTTTACATTATTAATACTGTTGATCATATCTACGTACTAATAACATGCAATTGTATTTATATATACAACAAAATAGCGGTTTACAGTTTGAACGAGAAGGCTAATTTGCATATTGATATTAAAATTTTATTTTAATAAATATGTGCTTGGTATTATTGATTTCTAATTGTTTGGTTTTATCTTAAGAAATATAAACAAATCTCGTGGATAAATCTTAAAAGAAATTTATTTACAAGAAGAAATAACTGTAATATTATCCTTTACTTCCTATTTTAACTAAATAGTTAAATTAGGAAAATTTACCAATGAAACAGGAGTAATGGAAAATGTGGAATTGTTAGTTTCAAAGTTGTTTTATTTTTCGATTATACCCCCTCTGTTCCAAATCTTTTTATTCTACATTCTTAGTCAGTTTCATTAGCCTTTCTAATTTAATATGATATTTTATTATATCAAAACTTAAATACTTGCACCCGGAGGGTGCATATATTTGCTAGTATATATAATTATATTCAGTCATTCATTAATACATACATGTTGATATATATATATATATATATATATATTATATATATATATCTTTATTATAATGGAGATTGTGTGTTTTTCTGTCTGTAACCGAAACTATATTCCTACTTCAAGTCACAATTCTCTTAGTTATTGACATCACATTCTCCATGATCTTATTTTTATCTAAAACTCAATTATTAAAAAAATTGTCTTACATTTATTAATACTGTTAACTATGTCTACATACTGACAACATGCAATTATATTTTATATATACAACAAAATAGCGGTTTACAGTGTGAACGGGAAGGCTAATTTGCATATTAATCTTAAAAATCGAATTTAATAAATATGTGCTTAGTATTATTGATTTCTAACTGTTTGGTTTTATTCTAATGAATATAATGAAAAATCTCTTCAATGAATCTTAAATGAAATCCATTAACAAGAAAAAATAACTGTCATTTTATTATTTACTTCCCTTTTAACTAAATACTTAAATTAGAAAAAATAACAATGAAGACGTGAGTGATGGAAGAGTAAGTTTCAGTTGTTCTATTTTTCAGTACTCCCTCTGTTTCAAATCTTTTATTATACTCCTCTGTTTCAAATCTTTTATTATACTCCCTCTGTTTCAAATCTTTTTATCTGTATTCTTATTTAGTTCATTAGCCTTTCTAATTTAATACGATATTTTATTACATTAAAACTTAAATACTTGCACACGGAGGGTGCATATATTTGCTAGTATATGTATATATATATTATATATATATATATATATATATATGTAATATTATATATATATATATATATATATATATATATATATTTGTTTGTTTGTTTGTTTTTTGTTTTGTTTAACGGCATATCAACCTCAGTGGGTCATTTAATGCCGATAAAGTTTTTGAAATAAATCAATTCTTTAATGGATAATACAATTTTTTTATAAATACATTTTTCTATTTAACCCATAGATGGGTTCCTAACAGTA
>JALAJA010000241.1:47294-49794 GCA_023376005.1 Doryteuthis pealeii | reverse complement strand
CAGGAATTGGAAAATATACGGTAGTTTCGGGTGGAACTAGCCAACCAACGATGATTATAACGAGGCAGACCGGCGTTATTGCCAATAATCCTAAATGTTATAGAAAGTTTATTAATATGGCAAACATTTCAGATTTAGTTGGCCCCCTCTCGATAACTGCGGCTTTGTTTAATTTTTCTATTGTTTAGATTGTAAGAGACAGCTCTGTTTTTAGGCCAAGGAATTCTTGGGAGACGTTTGCCTTTTTTCTTTCACTCTTGTGTTTCGCTTTTCATATATGTCTCTGTTTTTTTTTTTTATACATCTCTAACGCTCTCCTTCTATCTCTGTCTCGCGGGCAATTATAGTTTGGCTTTTCTTCAGCATCTCTGAAAGAATATATACGAGGATGAGAAGTAAATGCACAAACGATGTGTTTTGATATGGCTTTTTTAGCTGAAATTTTTGGCAGAATATGTGCTTAATTGAAGTCGTATCTAATTTTGAAAGTTAATTAATTAATAATTAATTAATTAGGCGGGTATACCTATTCAAATGTAAGGCTAAACAAATCGAGAAAAATCAATCTGTATGTACATTTCGGCTTATTAGGCCTCATCAGCAGAGCTATAAATAGGAAGACCGCCTTGTGCGTGATTCGAACCCTGACTGTCAAGCTGAGAGGCGAGGACCGTAACCCCTACACCAACCGGACCTTCTTAGATTGTTCGTTTTGTTTAGAAGTAGGTTTTTATTCCTCTTATAGTGACTTTTCCTACACGACAGTATGAGAAGTAAATACACAAACGATGTGTTTTGATATAGCTTTTTTAGCCGACAATTTTTGGGAGAATATGTGCTTAATTGAAGTCAGTAAAAAAGTAATGCCATTTTGTTTAGGACAAGTATAATTACCAAAACAGGAACATGTATCGTACATCAAAATGAAGATGGTCCTCTGTGGATCATATACCCATTTCTCCACATAGTCACCGTTTCTCTCAATAGCAATGTTCCACCTTCAGTTATACGAAGGTGAGTCAAAAAGTAATGTCATTTTGTTTAGGACAATCACATCCCTACTTCTTCACATAAGTGAGTGAAAAGCTAATGCCATTTTGTTTAGGACAGGTATAATTACCTACACAGGAACATGTATCGTACATCAAAATGAAGCTGGTCCTCTGTGGATCCCATCCCTGTTTCTACACATAGGTGAGTAAAAACGTAATGCAATTTTGTTTAGGACAGGTATAATTACCAACACAGGAACATGTATCATACATCAAAATGAAGCTGGTCCTCTGTGGATCACATCCCTACTTCTCCACATAGGTCAGTCAATAAGTAATGCCATTTTGTTTAGGACAGGTATAATTACCAACACAGGAACATGTATCATACAACAAAATGAGGCTGGTCCTCTGTTAATCACATCCCAACTTCTCCAGATGGGTGAGTAAAAAACTAATGCCATTTTGTATAGGACAGGTATAATTACCAACACTGGAATATGTATCCTAAATCAAAATGAAGCAGGTCCTCTGTGGATCTCATCACTACATCTCCGCATAGTCACCGTTTCTCTCAATAGCAATGTTCCACCTTCAGTTATACAAAGGTGAGTCAAAAAGTAAAGCCATGTTGTTTAGGACGGGTATAGGTACCAACACAGGAACATGTATCATATATCAAAATGAAGCTGGTCCTCTGTGGATCATATCCCTACTTCTCCACATAGGCAATGTTTCTTTCAATAGCAACGTTCCCCCCTTCGAACGAGAGCATGTATCCCTGTCCCGTAAAATTCTGTTGACTGTTCTTTGAGCCACTTCTACACTACAGATTTCACTTCCTCGTCACTGGAATAATGTTTGCCTCTCAAACCCTCTTTCCAAAGAAATGATAGTCTGGGGCAAACAATATTTTCCATTGATTTTTACCTGGTCTTATATTATTAAAAAAAATGATAATTATTTACTAGGCTTAGTGTACAATATATATAACACATATCTGACCAGAAGTATAAAGCAGTCACTGAGGATCGAACTCACTAACTAGTATCAAGTAAATAGAATAAGAACATTCCTGTTTGTCTTATCCTATTTTGTTCATATCATTCATCTATCTATCTATCTATCTATCTCCCTCCCTCCCTCCCTCCCTCTCTCTCTCTCTCTCTCTCTCTCTCTCTCTATATATATATATATATATATATATATATATATATGAAATTTAACATTTTTGAAAAAACAAATGGTGTTATGTAATTGCTTTTCTTATTTCACCTATCACATATACATACCTATATCCACGTACACACTCACACACGACAGTTTTTTTTTATTATTTAGTGATTTAAATTGTCATAACGTTTAATTTCATTGACATTTAACAATATTAATCTTATCTCACGTTTTTTTGTTTGTTTTATAAACCAATGTCCAACCGTAAACTAAGTCTCCCCCTCCCGCCGAGTAAAAGCTACCAAAAAAAAAATCAGTCTCTCGAAAGCTGGAAG
>JALAJA010000241.1:34794-44794 GCA_023376005.1 Doryteuthis pealeii | reverse complement strand
AATAAGGTTGTTTTTAATTACATATTGCTTAAAAAAAACCAAAAAAACCCAAATTAATATGCAAAAAAAACGTAAAAAAAAATTGTTTTGTTTCTATTCATAAGTTCGGTCTTTTATCTCATTATTTATTCTGTAATTAGTATCAAATATGATCAAATTGCAAAACATTTTACGCCCCCAACATAAGGGGGGTCAAAATTAAGTGACCTGAAAAAAATGAGTAAGTTTTGAAATAAAATGAATAATGCATTATAAAGATCATTTATTGATACATAAACAGTAAAAATTTCATTAAAATCCGATAATTTCCTGATTTTTGGTAAATTATTTTCTGTAGGGGGGCTAAAGTCATTTTGTCAAAAACACATTTTAGGCTCGGTTTGCCAGTCCCTAGTTTATATTGGTGATAGATTTCTGTATTAACTCTTAACATCCTGCTGAGAAATTTTCTAAGTCCAGAGCCCCATTCCTATAAGGATTTATCAATAAATGGCTGAAAATGGATTTTTCATTTAAAGTTACCTGTTATTTCCCTCAAATCAAAGATTTCTATATCTCTATTAATAATGGAGATTCGCTTCCGGTTTTTGTCTGTAACAAAAACAACGTCACTGATTACGTCACACTACCTAAAACGTCATAACGTAGAATAAATACACTCAAAATTGAGCATGCAATGTTAGACAGTCCTCATTGTTTTTTTAAACAAGTTTTAATAAATACATACCTGGTATTATCTATCTATATATAGTTTGTTTTATTTTAATATATATTTAAAGTTATCAGAACTAAGTTTCCATTTCAATTTTTTTATATTTTTAACTCCTTTAATAAATTTATTTTATTTTTTACTCCTTTAATAAATTTGATGAAATTTACTTTACTTATGATACAAACTCTCTGATATTACATTTTCAACTCCCATCCCCTCCGGCAATATCTATTTTACGTCGCCCAGAGGGCGTTTTTTTATTTTGCTAGTTTTGGTTTGTTTTGTTTTACGGCATATCAACCTCAGTGGGTCATTTAATGCCGATAAAGTTTTGAAATAAATCAATTCTTAATGGATAATACAATTTTTTTATAAATACATTTTTCTATTTAACCCATAGATGGGACCCTAACAGGTACTACCACTCCGGGTCAGAGTGGACCAGGGAGCAATGGTGATGAAGGGGTGCTCCGCATTCCCCAAACCTCCAAAACTGGAACCTCACCATCAGATAGAGTTTAACGTCATTCCCAGGACATGTAGACCCGCAGCCACCGTCTTCTAGCACCCATATGATAAAAGGGATTGGGGCTTGCCATAAAGGGCAATAGGTTGGGAAAATCATATAGGTGCAAGGGCTTGATATGACCAGCCGATTGATCGGAGGGGGCCTCTCCGACCGCCCGTCTAGCCCAAGATAGGGCCAAAGTGGGTATTGCATGTCATGAACTGCTCATCCACCTGGGCTCTATCCTTAAGCATTACGGGTCGCCACCCACGGCCAACAGGTGGCCCCATTGGGGGAGTCTTACCCCTCTGCAGAGGTGCAGTTTGTGCATTCTAACGCCCCACCGACAGGGCGGTATTTTGCTAGTATGGGTGGTATGAGGCGGTATAGGATGTTAATAGTTAAGTGAAGCTAATTTTAATATGATTACATAAATACATTTTATTCCAAGTTTAACAAATTCTGTAATTTTATACGCCGGTCTATTCATCGATAAAAAAAAATTTGGCAACCTGTCCGCAACTTTCAAAAGTTTAAGAAGCACTGTTCTAGAAGACAATTATTAATGAGTTGGATTCTTTCTGGGCGCCCTCATATTTTTGTCCTTGTACCAGACTTTGTAATGACAACATGCCATGAATGGCAACAAAGGAAACGGTAATTTCCTCCATTGACACTTCCCTGAAATTTCATTTTGTAAATTTGCTTTTACAGGAAATTCTTCAGGTCGAAATCCTTCCTTTATATATATATATATATATATATATATATATATATATATATATATATATATATATATATATTTTTTATTCTTTATAATACCCATATATACATATATATATACATAAATATATACATATATATTGTGTGTAAATATACATATATGTACATGCATATATATACATACTCGTACACACACACATATATATATACATATTTGTGTTTGTGTGTATGTGAGTGTGTGTGTGTGTGTGTGTGTGTGTGTGTGTGTGTGTGTGTGTGTGTGTGTGTGCGCAATTATAATCATAAATTAAAATACCAAGCAAGATATGATAAATGTTCAGCTAGGACATCCGATTTAGTAAGAATTGCCCGAAGGCCAGTCGATGTATCTACAACGAAATTTTGGTGAGAAAAGCCTCAAGTGTTCATAAACAAGTGCTTCCTTGAATGGACGTGTAATTATTAAAAATAGTTACAAAATAAAAATTTGCAACTTATTTTAAGAGATTATTCCAGCAATTCAGAGAAAAAAACTTGATGTGTTTGTTGTGTATTTCTCTCTCTCTCTCTCTCTCTCACTCTCTCTCTCTCTTTCTCTTTCTCTTTCTCTCTCTCTTTCTCTCTCTCTCTCCATCTTTCTATCTATATATTCATGTTCATAACTCTTTCATATTCTGTTTCTATCTATCTATCTATCTATCTATCTATCTATCTCAGACTGTTCTTATCTATCTATCTATCTATCTATCTATCTATCTATCTATCTATCTAAGGTCTTTTATCTAACACTGTCATATCTATCTATCTATCTATCTATCTATCTATCTATCCCAGTCTGTTCTTATCTATCTATCTATTTATCTATCTATCTATCTATCTATCTATCTATCTATCTCAGTCTGTTCTTATCTATCTATCTATCTATCTATCTATCTATCTATCTATCTATCCAAGTCTGTTCTTATCTATCTATCTATCTATCTATCTATCTATCTATCCCAATCTGTTCTTATCTATCTATCTATCCATCTATCTCAGTCTGTTCTTATCTATCTATCTATCTATCTATCTATCTATCTACCCCAGTCTGTTCTTATCTATCTATCTATCTATCGATCTATCTATCTATCTATCTATCTATCCCAGTCTGTTCTTATCTATCTATCTATTTATCTATCTATCTCAGACTGTTCTTATATATCTATCTATCTATCTATCTATCTATCCAAGTCTGTTCTTATCTCTCTCTCTCTCTCTCTCTCTCCTCTCTCTCTCTCTCTCTCTATCTATCTATCTATCTATCTATCTATCTATCCCAGTCTGTTCTTATCTATCTATCTATCTATTTATATATCTATCTCAGACTGTTCTTATCTATCTATCTATTTATCTATCTATCTCAGACTGTTCTTATCTATCTATCTATCTATCTATCTATCCAAGTCTGTTCTTATCTATCTATCTATCTATCTATCTATCTATCTATCTATCTATTTATCTATCTATCTATCTATCTCAGTCTGTTCTTATCTACCTATCTATCTATATATCTAAGGTCTTTTATCCAACACTGTCATATCTATCTATCTATCTATCTATCTATCTATCTCAGTCTGTTCTTATCTATCTATCTATCTATCTATCTATCTATCTCAGTCTGTTCTTATCTATCTATCTATCTATCTATCTATCTATCTCAGTCTGTTCTTATCTATCTATCTATCTATCTATCTATCTCAGTCTGTTCTTATCTATCTATCTATCTATCTATCTATCCAAGTCTGTTCTTATCTATCTATCTATCTATCTATCTATCTATCTCAGTCTGTCTATCTATCTATCTATCTATCTATCTATCCCAGTCTGTTCTTATCCATCTATCTATCTATCTATCTATCTCAGTCAAGATAAATGCCATTTATGAAATGTTAGCGTTATTCGTACTCATATCAATCGACACATAACCATAACACATATAACACCACATTGATATTTACCAGTCATCAGCTGATAACACAAGCATTTTGTGTCGCATTAATTGAAAAAAAAAAGACTATCAATATTAAAAATTATCTTAATAAAAAAAGGATAAATTGACATTAAACCAAATTTATTTTTTATCTACTTGCAAATTGCCTTATTAGTCAACTTTATGTTATGTTCCCAGAAAAACGATGTTGATAAAAAATCTTATATATATATATATATACTGTTCACCCAGCCTGTTGGGAAATGTCTAGAAAAAATGACCTAAACAAATGCCGGTTCACCTATCAAGCTGACCAGAAACCAACATTTCGAAGGTTGTCCACATTAGCTGGGTGAAAACTAGAAAATACAACACAAAACAAGGCTAAGAATAGCCACCTGGAATGTCTGGACACATCCCGATCTTGAGATTGGGAAACCCCAAACTACATACTTGCATCATGACAGGGAAGTATCTCGATAAGGGACAGACACCGATGCTCTTGCGGAAATCAGCTCCAGCTATAAGGTCCAATTGACAGGAGGTCTGGATACACATCCTCATGGAAAGACAGGCCGATGATAGCTGTAAGAAGTTTGAGGTAAGGTGACTCGAGCCCTCCATTCTGAAGCGACACCTGACGGACGCCATGGAAACATTTCCTACATTGAAGTCTGGCCTGTGTGGCAGCGCCTGTATGTCGAGGATTTCATATGTGTGATAGGGTACATAAAAAACAAGCTGGATCCGTGGGCCATCTGCGTGCTCACAACTGCTCACATCTGGACTACTTGTAGAAATGGCCTTATTCTGTCAAGAAACGGCAATCACCATATATTATATATATATATATATATATATATATATATATATATATATGTTGAATTAAACAAAAGACACATCTCCTATTTAACAATTTTATTTGTGATCTTTTCAAGTTTTCTATACAACTTTTTAATATTTGGGTGGAATTCGTGGATTAGTCCACCAAAGTTCAGGTCCCGAGTACTTTCGGCACTTCGAAGTGCCATCATCAGGGGTGATGTGTTCCAGTTTTTAAAATTATATTAATGGATGTGGAGGCTGGAAGGAGATGAATTGATGGGAAAGGTGCTATAGGCATTTTCAAATGTATGTACTGCATTGGAAATTAATTTAGTTTAAGGATGGTTTGTATTGTTTTATGTATAAAGCTTCTAGTATTTGGAGTTTTTGTTTATTTTTCTCTTTGTGCAGAATGTGGGTATTTTATATATATATATATATATATATATATATATATATACATATATATATATATATCTTATTATAATGGAGATTATGTGTTTGTTTGTCTGTAACCGAAACTATATCACTACCCAAGTCACTATCCATTTAGTTATTATACATCCCATTCTCCATGAATCATTTTTATTTAAGCCTCAATTATTAATAAAATTGTTTTTCATTATTAATACTGCTGGTCATATCTACGTACTAATAACATGCAATTGTATTTATATGTACAACAAAAAGTGGTTTACTGTGTGAACGGGAAGGCTAATTTGCATATTGATATTTAAAATTTGATTTTAAGAAATATGTGCTTGGTATTGTTGATTTCTAATTATTTGATTTTATCTTAATGAATACGAGCAAAAATCTCGGAGATAAATCTTAAAAGAAATCAATTAACAAAAGAAATAACTGTAATATTATTCTTTACTTCCTTATTTAACTAAATAGTTAAATTAGAAAAGTTTAGCAAGGAAAGACGGGGGGGGGAGGAAGCTACAGCTGTTTTATCTTTCGATTATACCCCGCTCTGTTTCAAATCATTTTATCTGCATTCTTATTTAGTTTATTTAGACTTTCTAATTTAATATGATATTTTATGACATTAATACTTGCACCCGGAGGGTGAATATATTTGCTAGTATATATAAAGAAAATTTGAAAAAACAAGTGTTCCGAAAATGCGATGAATTTAATTATCGATGTTTAAACATTTCGGTTTCATTGAACCTTCATCAGGATGTATCTTGGGGTGAAGAAAATGATGGATGTTTTTATATGTGACAGGAGATGAAAATCTTTTTAGTTAGTTTGTCGGATTTATTTTCCATATTTACTCCCATATATATATATATATATATATATATATATATATATATATATATATATATGCTCGCCAATTATAAGATGATAAAGTTCTTATAATATGTTAGGAAACATAAATGAAAAGGTTCACAATGAAGTTCGAACGAAGCAACAAGAAGATAACACATACAGACTTTATTTGTCTGGTCATACAGGGAGGAATACACATACTCATGACAAGGTACACTATAGACATAGAAGCGGATACATAAAGATACACAAAGGATGTAGGACTAAGTCCTAAAGAAGTGATACAGATTTACACGTAGAAATTAGTCACTTACTGATAGTTTGCAGGGGGAAACACCCCCTACTTAAGGGGCAGTGGCACAAATCATTTGATGTCGCATTAATTGAAAAAATAACGACTCCAAATATTAGAATCCATCTTCCTCAGTCTGTTCATGTCTATCTATCTATCTATCTATCTATCCCTGTTCATTGCTGTTACTCATTCCATGCCTATCTATCTATCTATCTAAATATGTTTCTATCTCAATCTGTCCATATCTATCTATCTATCTATCTATCTATCTATCTCTGTTCATAACTGTTTTTCATTCCGTGCCTGCCTATCTATATACCTATCCATCTACCTGTCGTGCGTTATCATTTTATGTCGCATTAATTGAAAAAATAACGACTCCAAATATTAGAATCCATCTTAATTAAAACGATAAAATGACATTAAACAAAATTTATTTTTCATTTACTTATAAATTGCCTAATTGTTATAGGTGATATAACCTATCTTATTATAATGGAGATTGTGGGTTTGTCTGTCTGTAACCGAAACTATATTACTATACAAGTCACAATCCCCTTTGTTATATACATCACATTCTCCATGATTTTATTTTTATCTAAACCTCAATTATTAATAAAATTGTTTTACATTATTAATACAGTTGACCATATCTACATACAAATAACATGCAGTTGTATTTATATATACAACAAAATAGCGGTTTACAGTGTTAATGGGAAGGCTAATTTGCATATTGATCTTAAAAATTTGATTTTAATAAATATATGCTTAGTATTATTGATTTCTAATTGTATGGTTTTATCTTAATGAATATGAGCAAAAATCTCTTCAATAAATCTTAAAAGAAATCCATTAACAAGAAGAAATAACTGTAATATTTTTCTTTACTTCCTATTTTAACTAAATAGTTAAATTTTGAAAACTTACCAATGAAAGATGGGAGTAACGGAAAATGATGGAAGAGTTAGTTTCAAAGTTGTTCTATTTTTCAGTCATACCCCCTTTGGTTCCAAATCTTTTTATCTGCATTCTTATTCAGTTTCATTAGCCATTCTAATTTAATATGATATTTTATTATATTAAAACTTTAATACTTGCACCTGGAGGGTGCATATATTTGCTAGTTTACATAATGGAATAATTCTACTTCTACTATAAGTAGCAAAGACAATTGTAGCTTGAAGAACAAGCGACACGATTCAGTTCTAGACTGCATTGTCGGACGTTTTCACATTCCTCCTGTAAATTCTACTTTTTTTTTCAATACAATTATATCAACTTTCATCAATCGTTGTCTTTATTTGTGACCCTTAATAACCCCACAACACTTATCATTCAACTTAATGTTATATTCCCAGAAAAACGATGTTGGTAAAAAAAAGTATTTTTAAAAATATATATATATATATATACGCGCATTCTTCACGTCGTGTTCAAAAGTTGTATCTTGTTAAAAAAATGTGTAGTGGTTGCTGGACCGGAAGACAGAGAAAAAGTTTATCGGGCTTCTTTTTAAATACAGCGGCCCACCTATAGGAGAAAACTTGCAGCAAGGGAAGATAACCCATTGGGACTCATGTCCATCCAACAGGAGCGGACAATCGCTTCTACAGGGCTGTAGAATACTCCGACTTCACCTCTGCAGAGTAGTAATCCACCCACAAAGGGTTCACCTGTTGGTTATAGAGAGTGCACTATGAGGAGAGGACAGAATCCTGCTAGCTGAGCTGTCCGTGACATGCAAAACTCCTCTTTGACACTTACTTGGGCTTGATAGACGGCTGGAGAGGCCCGTCTTTGAAAGCCCTAGTATCTATATGAAGACATTTTTGTTTTATTCATTATTCAGAGATGCTGATAGGTACGCGTCTTGCGTCATTGAGGCACAAATATCTAAAAGGACGCAGTAAAATCGAATCAGTGCGTCCAGTGTTTTTCTTTTTCCCTTTACCATTTCAAGCTGATGGATAGATATATAGATAGGCAGGTACGGAATGAGAAACAGTTATGAACATAGATATAATATATAGAGATAGATAGATAGATAGATAGATATGGACAGATTGAAATAGATAGAAACATATTTAGACAGACAGACAGATAGATAGATAGATAGATAGATAGGCATGGAATGCGTAACAGCAATGAACAGAGATAGACAGATAGATAGATAGACATGAACAGACTGAGGAAGATAGATAGATAGATAGATAGATAGATATGAATAGCCTGAGATCGAGCGATTAGTAGATAGATAGATAGATAGATAGATAGATAGATATGAAC
Organism: Doryteuthis pealeii; assembly: GCA_023376005.1. Taxonomy (NCBI): domain Eukaryota; kingdom Metazoa; phylum Mollusca; class Cephalopoda; order Myopsida; family Loliginidae; genus Doryteuthis; species Doryteuthis pealeii. The sequence goes on along the minus strand of JALAJA010000241.1, from coordinate 36,189 downwards.
AGTCTGAGATCCAGCGATTAGTAGATATATAGATAGATAGATAGATAGATATGAACAGCCTGAGATCGAGCAATTAGTAGATAGATAGATAGATAGATAGACAGATATGAATAGCCTGAGATCGAGCGATTAGTAGATAGATAGATAGATATGAATAGCCTGAGATCGAGCGATTAGTAGATAGATAGATAGATAGATAGATAGATATGATTATTGTTTGAGATTTAATGTTTTTCAAACTCATTTTAAATGTTTTAAGTATTGTTTTTACAGTTCTATTATTAACCCATAGATGGGACCCTAACATATACTACCATTCCAGGACAGAGTGAACCTGGGAGTAATGGCGGTGAAGGGGTACAGCACCTCCCCCAAAGCACCAGAATTGGAACCACAGTACTAGATACAGTTTAGCCTATCTCTGCCATGTTATTTACCCATAGCTAGAGGGAGATTAGTTTTGATGCATTCCTTTTCCAAGGTCGTTAGTGCTTTGTGAAATGAAAACACTCTCGTCCAATATATATATATATATATATATATATATATGTGTGTGTGTGTGTGTGTGTGGTATATATATATGTGTGTATATATATATATATAATATTATATATATATATATATAATATATATATATTGTAAAATGGAAAAGGAATTGAATCCGACAATATGAGGAAAAATGAGTAAAGAAAAGAAATGTAAATGGATAAAATGAATTTAAATCGATATCACATTAATCGATATCACTTACACATGTTTCGGTCAGTTTTATGTGTGGAAAATATTTCGGACACATAGAAGAATCGACCTTCATCAGAGTGATTCAAAATAAATGTTCACTCTGATGAAGGTCGATTCTTCTATGTGTGCGAAATATTTTCACACACATAAACTGACCGAAACACATGTGTAAATATCGATTAATGTGATATCGATAAATTCATTTTATCCATTTACATTTCTTTTCTTTACTCATTTTCCTCATAATATTATATATATATATATATATATATATATATATAATATAGAGAGAGAGAGAGGGTGAGATACGTGTGTGTGTTTGACCCGCCAAAAACAAAACATCATAGCGAATTCTTTTCTTCATTCAAATACTCTAGTTTTAAACAGTTTTGTGGGTCTGTGTTCGCACAGAACGTCATTTTCTAATCTTTATTATGCTAGCTATTACAAAAATAATTATGAAATATTAATTAGAGCCCTTCACCCCCATCGAGTACCATTATCATAATGACCGTTTTTACAACAGTATACCAACAAGTCCAAGATTCCCCTCGCAATTTATCTATCTTTTTACACTTTAATTAATTTAATTAATCCCCCCCCCCAAATAATCCCCAACCCCTTCCCCAGTGTTTTCTGCCAATTTATAATGAA
>JALAJA010000241.1:0-34694 GCA_023376005.1 Doryteuthis pealeii | reverse complement strand
TAGATAGATAGAAATAGATAGATAGATAAGATATGACAGGCCCTGAGTATCGAGCGATAGTAGATAGATAGATAGATAGATAGCATATGATATGAAAGCCTGAGATTTCGAGCATACTTAGTAAAGTTAGATAGATTACGATAATTAGATAATAGATATGATAGATATGAACAGGCCTGAGATCTGAGCGAATTCAGTAGATAGATAGATAGATAGATAGATATGAACAGCCTGAGATCAGCGATAGTAGATAGATAGATAGATAGATAGATAGATAGATAGATATGAACGCGCTGAGATCGGAGCGATTAATAGATAGATAGATAGATAGATAGATATGAACAGCCTGAGATCGAGCGACCTTAGTAGATAGATAGATAGATAGATTAGATAGATAGATAGATATGAACAGCCTGAGATCGAGCGATTAGTAGATAGATAGAAGATAGATAGATTAATAGATAGATATGAAGCAGCCTGCAGTCGACCAATTAGATAGATAGATAGATAGATAGATATGAACAGCCTGATCGAGACGCGATTTAGTAGATAGATAGATAGATAAGATGATAGATAGATAGATATCTGAAGCTGAAGATCGAGCGATTAGTAGATAGTAGGATAGATGAGATAGTATAGATATAGAATAGATATGAACGCTGAGATCGAGCGATTAGTAGATAGATAGATAGATAGGTAGATAGATAGATTATGACACGCCTAGAGATCCGGGAGCGATTAGGATAGATAGATAGATATGATAGATAGAATAGATAATGAACAGTCTGAGATCGACGATGGTCAGCGATGCGATTGCTTGATGATGTAGGGTGGACGAGATGATGTGAACGTGGTTGGATAGAGGTCAGTGCATGGAGATTGAGCTAGAGTCAGTAGTGGTAAGAGCGATGAGGCAGTATGAACAGGCCTGAGATCGAGCGATTAGTAGATAGATAGATAGATAGATAGATAGATATAGATAGATATGAACAGCCTGAGATCGAGCGATTAGTAGATAGATAGATAGATAGGTAGATAGATAGATATGAACAGTCTGAGATCGAGCGATTAGTAGATAGATAGATAGATAGATAGATAGATAGATATAGACAGTCCTGAGATCCGAGCGATTAGTATATAGATAGATACATAGATATGATTATTGTTTGAGATTTAATGTTTTTCAAACTCATTTTAAATGTTTTAAGTATTGTTTTTACAGTTCTATTATTAACCCATAGATGGGACCCTAACATATACTACCATTCCAGGACAGAGTGAACCTGGGAGTAATGGCGGTGAAGGGGTACAGCACCTCCCCAAAGCACCAGAATTGGAACCAAGCACTAGATACAGTTTAGCATGTCTCTGCATGTTATTTACCCAGCTAGAGGGAGATTAGTTTTGATGCATTCCTTTTCCAAGGTCGTTAGTGCTTTGTGAAATGAAAACACCATCGTCCAATATATATATATAATATATTATAATATATATATATGATATATATATATATAATGTTGTTCTGGTTCCACGGGAGAAAATTCAATATTTTATAAAAAAAATGAAGGTCCACAAGATGTATTTGTTCTCAGGAAATTTTTTTTAATTCTCTTTGTTTTTACATCTCAACACGTGTTTCAGATCTTCTTGGTATCTTTCTCAGGCTTTGATTGATCTGAAGAAGATTCCAGAAGATCTGAAACACGTGTTGCAAATATGTTAAAACAAAGAGAATTAAAAAAAAATTCTGAGAACAAAATACATTTTGGCGGCCTTCTTTTTTATAATATAACTATATATATAGTATATATATATATATATATATATATATATATAGAGAGAGAGAGAGAGAGAGAGGGAGATACGTGTGGTGTGTTTGACATCCAAAAACAAAACATCATAGCGAATTCTTTTCTTTTCATCTCAATAACCTAGTTTTAAACAGTTTTGTGGGGTCTTCGTTCGCACAGAACGTCATTTTCTAATCTTGATTATGCTAGCTATTACAAAAATAATTATGAAATATTAATTAGAGCCCTTCACCCCCATCGAGTACCATTATCATAATGGACCGTTTTTACCAACAGTATACCAACAAGTCAAGATTCCCTCGCATTATTTATCTATCTTTTTACACTTTAATTAATTTAATTAATCCCCTCCCATCCCAAATAATCCCCAACCCCTTCCCCCACTTTCTTTTCTGCCAATTTATTAAGAACGTGTCGGGTCAAAGTTCAATACTTGGGTCACAGCTGGATATTTTTGACAATCTTTGTAGCCAATTAAATACTTACACCAAACAGCGAAAAATGGTATCTCTATATAAAGGGGAATTAGTGTCTATCTATGTATGTCGTACGAGAAGAAAATATTTAAAAATATAACAAACACAGGATGTTATGATGTGGAAACAATTTTTAGTGTCAATACTTAAGCATTTCGGTATATTGTACTATCTTCGGGACACTGTTAAGTAATGTTTATGTGAGGGACAAAATGAAAGATGTTAAGTGTATAGTGAATGTGTGAATCTGATGCTATTAACCGTTAATTTTTATATGCGCGTTTGTTTACGAAAAGCAAATGACGTGATCAATGCATGTGCAAAAATGGAAGGTGAAGATCATATAATGACGCATGCTTTAACGTGAATAAGCGGAGAACGAAAAGTTAACAAAGATTTCATATTGACGTATTTCATATGGATTATTAAAGTTAGAAAAATAAGAAGATTAAAAACAATATATAAATAAATATAATCCATATATACGCATATCCACACATAATGTATGTATGATTTACGTCATTTCCGAAGATAAGTCGCTTTTAAAAAATATGGGAATATTAAAATCTTAAGAACTATATGAAATATGATATTTATGTCGTTTGTAAAAATAGCTGTATCATTCATTCCGTGTGGTATCATTCATTCCAGGTTGTATAGATTGTTTAGGCTTATTTTCGTAGCCAAGTAGTAAATGAAAGAAGAAGAAGAAGAAGAAGAAGAAGAAGAGAAGAAGAAAGAAAGAAGAAGAAGAAAAGAATGAAAAAAGAAGGAGGAAGGGAAAGACCAAGACCAAGAACAAAAAAATGAAAGAAAAGAAATAAGAAAAGAAGAAGAAGAGAAGAAGAAGAAGAAGAAGAAGAAGAAGAAGAAGAAAGAGAAGAAGAAGAAGAAGAAGAAATTAAAAAAAAACAAAAATTGAATTAAATTTATCTAGAGTGAACTTCATGATTAATTCCCCTTTGGAGAACTCTCTCGGGAATACCAGACTATGTAAACTCTCAGTAAGTGTACCAATTATTCTAAGTAGAATAAAATCTATCGGTTTTATTGTTTGGCATTACAGTATCAATTTTTTAAAATTTCATATTTTCTAGTTAACCTATAGAATGGGAACCTAACAGGTATAGAAGAAGAAGAAGAAGAAGAATGAAAGAAGAAGAAGAATGAAGAAGAAGAAGAAGAATGAAAGAAGAATGAAGAAGAAGAAGAAGAAGAATGAAAGAAGAAGAAGAATGAAAGAAGAAGAAGAATGAAAGAAGAAGAAAAGAATGAAAGAAGAAGAATAAAGAAGAGAAGAAGAAGAAGAAGAAGAAAGAAGAAGAAGAAGAAGAAGAAGAGAGAGAAGAAGAAGAAAGACCCATAAAAAAAGCAAAAAAAAAAAATTGAATTAAATTTATCTAGAGATTGAACCTGGTTCGCCGAATCCATTTCGTACGCCACACGCTCTTCCGAGTTAGCCAAGACAAAGAAACTGTAGTGAAGTTTACAATTGGCTAACAAATCCAACTGGTTGGGTCGGCAAATGTCTCCGTTGCAAAAAAAAACGAGAAATAAAAAGAGGAAATAACAAGTGAAAATGAGTTTCAAAAAAAAAAAAATTAATCCACGTGGATTGGCGTCGGGTGAGTAATTTAATATCAATACGAAATGTAATTATATTTTGAGCCCTTGTACAACAACATGCACGCGCATGCGCAGATAAAACAGGGTCAAAAACAGAGAGGAGGGGAGGAGGGAGAGGCGAAGTTCTTCCCGCCAAACAAAGAGAAACTTCAACGTCTTTTCCAAAGATTTATAGTGGTTGTTATACTCTGTATCAAAACAGATTTGACAAAATATTAAAAGATTTCTCCCTACAATTTGGTTCGCCAATTAGGAAGCAAAAAGATTAATTTTTTCTCTCTTTTTTTGCAAGTTTAAACATAGCGATGGTTGGTTGGCTGGTTGGTTGGTTGGGATTTTATGGCCTGTCAACCCTTGTTGGGCTATTTCATACTGAAGACATTTTGTTTTATTCATTCTTGTGGTTGATGGATTTACGGCATGTCAACCCTTGTTGGGTTTATTTCATACCGAAGACATTTTGCTTTATCATTCTTGGTGGTTGGCCTTTTTATCATATGGGTTCTAGAAGGCGGTGGCTGCGGGTCTACATGTCCTGGGAATGACGTTAAACTCTATCTGATGGTGAGGTTCCAGTTCTGGAGGTTTGGGGAATGTGGAGCACCCCATTCATCACCATTGCTCCCTGGTCCACTCTGACCCGGAGTGGTATTACCTGTTAGGGTCCCATCTATGGGTTAAATAGAAAAATGTATTTATAAAAAATTGTATTATCCATTAAGAATTGATTTATTTCAAAACTTTATCGGCATTAAATGACCCACTGGGGTTGATATGCCGTAAACCAAACCAAACCAAACCAAACCAAACCAAAACCCAACTTTTAAAACCCATTTATAAACCCATGTTTAAGTATAAGTATAAGTATGGTTAGTTGGTTGAATTTTACGGCGTGCCAAACCTTGTTGGGTTATTTTATGCCGAAGACATTTTGTTTTATTCATTCTTGTTGGTATTCAGTTGTTTTTAAAACTCAATGTAATAAGTAATTGAGAATTACCTTTCCTACTTCATGATTAATTCCCCTTCGGAGAGCTCTCTCGGGAATACCAGACTATGTAAACTCTCAGTAAGTGTACCAATTATTCTAAGTAGAATAAAATCTATCGATTTTATTGTTTGTCATTACAGTATCAATTTTTAAAGTTCATATTTTTCTAGTGAACCTATAGATGGGAACCTAACAGGTACTAGAAGAAGAAGAAGAAGAAGAAGAAGAAGAAGAAGAAGAAGAATGAAAGAAGAGAAGAAGGGGGGAGGAGAGACCAATACCAAGAACAAGAAAAATGAAGAAGAAGAAATAAAAAAAGAAAGAAAAAAGAATGAAAGAAGAGAAGAAAAGAAGAAGAAGGATTGAAGTGAAGAAGAAGAAGAAGAAAAGAAGAAGAAAGAGAAGAAGAAGAAGAAGAAGAAGAAGAATGAAAGAAGAAGAAGGAGGGGGAGGAGAGACCAATAGCAAGAACAAGAAAAATGAAAGAAGAAGAAATAAAAAACAATGAAAGAAGAAAAGAAGAAGAAGAAGAAGAAGAAGAAAAGAAGAAGAAGAGAAGGGATTGAAAGTGGAAGAAGAAGAAGAAGAATGAAAGAAGAAGAAGGAGGGGAGGGAGAGACCAATCCAAGAACAAGAAAAATGAAAGAAGAAGAAATAAAAAAGAATGAAAGAAGAGAAGAAGAAGAAGAAGATGAAGTGGAAGAAGAAGAAGAAGAAGAAGAAGAAAAGAAGAAGAAGAAGAAGAAGAAGAAGAATGAAAGAAGAAGAGGAGGGGGAGGAGAGACAATACCAAGAACAAGAAAAATGAAAGAAGAAGAAATAAAGAAGAGAAGAGAAGAAGAAGAAGAAGAAGAGAAGAAGAAGAAGAAGAAGAAGAAGAAGAAGAAGAAGGATTGAAAGTGGAAGAAGAAGAAGAAGAAGAAGAAGAGAAGAAGAAGAAGAAGAAGAATGAAAGAAGAAGAAGGAGGGGGAGGAGAGACCATACAAGAACAAGAAAAATGAAAGAAGAGAAATAAAAAAAGAATGAAAGAAGAAGAAGAAGAAGAAGAAGAAGAAGAAGAAGAAGAAGAAGAAGAAGACCCATAAAAAAAATCCAAAATTGAATTAAATTTATCTAGAGATTGAACTTCATGATTAATTCCCCTTTGGAGAACTCTCTCGGGAATACCAGACTATGTAAACTCTCAGTAAGTGTACCAATTATTCTAAGTAGAATAAAGTCTATCGTTTTATTGTTTGTCATTACACCCAATTCTTAAAGTTCATATTTTTCTAGTTAACCTATAGATGGGAACCTAACAGGTACTACCACTCTAGGTAAGAATGGACCTTGAATTAATTTTGATGAAGGGGTACTCCACATTATTCAGACCTCTAGAATTGGAACTGCACCATCAGATAGAATTTACCGTCATACCCAGCACATTAAGATCCTCAGCTACCGCTTTTAAGCACATGCACGATAAAAAGAGTTAGGGCTTGCCATAAGGGCAATAGGGTCAAGATAATCCTATAAGTGCTAGGGTTTGACGTTACTATGCGATTGATTGGAGGGGGAGGCTTTCTGGCCGCCGGTGTAGCCTAAATAAGGGTCAAAGTGGAGTATTGCATGTGATGGACTGTTCAACCATCAGGGTTCCATCCTTAAACATCACGTATCGCTACCCACTGAGGAGATCTTACCCTCTCTGCAGAGGTTGCTACGTATGAAATTTAACATAAAAATACATTTCAAATTCTCCGTCTCTCTCTCTTTATCTCTCTCTCCCCCCTCTCTTTCTCTACCTACCTACCTACCTATCTATCAATCTATCTGTCTGTTCATTATATATATATATCTACTAACTATCTATCTATCTCATTGCAGTGTATTCATATCTATCTATCTATCTATCTATCTATCTATGTGTCTGTCTATCCTAGTACGTTTCTATCTATGTATCATTTCAGACGATATCTATCCTATCTATCTCTCTCTCTCTCCTATATATATATATCTCTGTCTCTCTGTATATATATATATATATATATATATATATATATAGATAGATAGATAGATAGATAGATAGATATATCTAAGTGTCCATATCTATCTATCATTTAATATTTCATCCATCATTGAATATTTTATCTATAATCATATATAACGAGAAGGTAATCCTGATATACATAGAGGGGAAGAAAGTGATAGGTAGAATGTAAAGTAAGAGATTGGTCAGTTTTTGACTTAATTGAAAATTAATATTAATTAGAGCCAATTAAAATGGATTTTTTTTCGAACATGACTCAAGCCACCTGGGTTCTATCCTTAAGCATCACGGACCACCACCCACTGAGGGATCTTAACCCTCTGCTGATGTGCAGTCTGTGTTTTCTAAAGCCCACGCTTGGAAATATAATGAACGAGCTTAAAATCTGTCACATCAGCTGGCAATTAACCTAGCTTCTGTGGTGGGTTCTTGATTAAGGCCTTCATCCCAACAAAGACACTTCAGCCATTGAGTACATGTTAAATTTAATTAAACTTGATCCTAATATTTTTCAAATAATTAACAGTTTTTTTTTCATCAAAACAAGGATATAATTTTCTACAGCTTGATTGTAAAATAATTCCCTTCCCTATTCTAAACATCTTATAATTTATTTCTGAATCATTTTTTATACTAAAAACTGGATATAGTTATTTGCTAAGCTTAGCTATGGCACAAGGCCAGATTATGGGGCCCCCAATGAGAATCGAACTCACTAACAATGGTTTGCGAAGCGAGCTTGCTAACCATTGTTGCGTAGTGCCTTTTCTTTGACGGTACCAAATAGGTATATGTTGCATACCTCTTTATGCACTATATATATATATATGTTATATACCTTCTTACGTCTTACTCTGGTCGTCTATTCTTCAGCGCCGGATCTGGTATATCTTCTAAGGTCTCGTCTGGTCTTCTTATCTGGGGATTCCGAGTCTGGTTCTGTTGGGGATCATTTCTTATCAGAAGCCTTGTGCTATTGTTAGCTTTTAGTAATAACAACAAGACTTCGATTTACTTTTGATGTTACTTTATTCGTAAACCCCCAGACCAGACAATTACGCAGTGAGGCTCACATCTTGCTAGCTTAGCTTCTAACTTCTAACTGTTTAACTGACTAACTGCGTTGCTTATACCTTAAACCGGAAGGGGACTTTCTATCGCCTTCCAGTTCTCACGATCATCCCCAGACCGCAAGGTCAGAGTGAGGTCAAACATTGTCACTCACTCTCAAGGCCATCAGCTGTACTGATCGCCATAATGATTTCTATACTACCTTAAAAAGATATTAGGGATCCATAATTATGTAACACCATTACACCACGTGAGGTGCCCCTAAAAACTGGATATAAGATCACACATAACATGTAGTTTTATTTTTTTAAAAATTACAGGGGTTTTAAAGTAACTTCCTTCCCTATTTCAAAAATCTTAGATTTTATTTCTGAATCATTATTTTACAAAAATATGAGACGAACTCACATAAGTCTGTGCAGTTTTTTTTATTTTTATTCATGGTTTATCTAAAAAATTTAATTAAATGTTACAAAAATTAAGATGAAAGAAAATACTAATCCAAATTAGAGAAAGCTGTTAAAATTTCTATTGCATTATTTGGTTAATATACGGGCTGATTATAAAGTAACTCCCTTCCCTGTTTTAGAAATCTTATAATTTATTTCTGAATCATTATTTTTTGAAAAAAAAAAAAAAAGAATATAAGAAGAATACACATACTATCAGGTTTTAGTTCAAATTCTATACGAGCACCAGCATTCGCCTCCAGCTTCTTAAACCGCTCGAGAATCACATCAACTGGTCTTCCCAGGAACTAATGTAGAATGGTAGAAATAAATCCCTATGTTCTTTCTTCAAGTTGTTTTCGTAGAGTAGACTTATTCGGAAGCAGCTTGCTGAGGGGATTGGCAGAGAGGAGAGTAGCCTTGACAGAAAAGAGAGCCAGAAAGAGAGAGAGAAAAGCCAGCAGCCCCAGAAAGCATCACAGTTTGTGTGCATTCAGTGCACCAAAGACTGTCACTCAAGAATTGGCCTGCAGAGTCATTTGCGCAGATGCAGTTTGTTTTCGAAGAGTAGACTTGCTCCTTCAACCAACCCCTACGAAAAAAAGTCACAGGGTGTTAAATCAGGGCTTCTGGCCGACCACTCACGTGGACTGCGTCTACCCATCCATTTCCAAGGAAAATGGTGATTCAGACATTCACGAAGAGCACCATCTTGCATAACATAGATTTAATTGACATGTATTAAGAAAGCTACATTAAAGAATTAAGAATAATTTAGCTGCATATAAAAAGTTAGAAAGAGTTTAAAATAGGGAGTTACTTTTCAATCACCCTGTATATTGAGGAACATACATTAAAGAAACTAGCAAATATATGCACCCTCCGGGTGCAAGTATTTTAGTTAAATTTTATAATAAAATATGATATTAAATTAGAAAGGCTAATGAAACTGAATAAGAATGTAGATAAAAAGATTTTGAACAGAGGGGGTATGATTGAAAAATAGAACAACTTTGAAACTAACTCTTCCATCATTTTCCGTTACTCCCGTAATTAAACTGTTTAGTTAAAATAGGAAGTAAAGAATATTACAGTTATTTCTTCTTGTTAAGGGATTTATTTTAAGATTTATTGAAGAGATTTTTACTCATATTCAATAAGATAAAACCAAACAATTAGAAATCAATGATACTAAGCATATATTTATTAAAATCAATTTTTTAAGATCAATATTCAAATTAGCCTTCCCATTCACACTGTAAACCGCTATTTTGTTGTATATATAAATACAATTGCATGCTATTAGTATGTAGATATGGTCAACAGTGGCTTCGGCCTCTGGCCATTGATATAATTAACGGCGTCGATCCCAGGGGCCATCCCCCAGCAACACCTGCCCCTTGATTTAAAGGGGCAGGACTGGGTTTATTGCCCAGTGCCTGAGGCGCCCCCTTGAGGGGGAATGCCGATGGATCGACGCAATTTTTCACCCGCCACCCCATGAGCTTCGTTTGTGGTCCCACGTTAATAGGGCCTTGTGCCTGACCCGTACAAGTGGGGTACGTGGAAAATATCATGTAGATATGGTCAACAGTATAAGTAATATAAAACAATTTTATTAATAATTGAGGTATAAATAAAAATAGTTTACAGACAGAAAAACACACAATCTCTATTATAATAAGATGAGAAAAAATTTAACTGCATATAAATAATTATAAAGAGTTTAAAATAGGAAGTTACTTTTCAATCAACCTGTATTCGAAACTTATTGCAAAGCTGCGGTATGTTTATTTTTCCCATTCAGGGTCAGTACCAATAGTTATACAAAAGGGTACAATAAAAAACAGAAAAAGTCACAATTGGTCGCTGCATTAAGTATTGCATTAAAAAATTCGGTAATTTTCACCTTTAGTTGGCTAAATTGCTAGCAAATAAGGCAATTAGAGTAACCTCCCTTGACTTTCACTTTGAACTAAGCCGGTAGCTTATAAAATGATGTAATACATGATTTTTCAGCTGACACTTAATATAAAGATAATTATATGTAACGGGGGTCCTTACTTACAATAATTATCTTTATCTCAAGGGTGACCTTTGCTGGATTTCGCAATTAATTTCGATTATTCACAAATTTATTTCCTAGTTATAAAAATTGTTATCGAACGAAGAGATTCGTCACAAAAGGTTACGTGAGAAAGATCCACTAATAATCAGATTAATTAAAATTTCAATCGCCCTGTCGGTGGGACCGTAGAATTCATAGACTGTAGTTAAACTGTCATTGGAGACCACCAAAAAACTTTCCGTTTTAATTTTCCGACCTAAATCAGAAGTCAGCCAAAATTTGACCTTAAATAATTAATTTAATTAATTTTAATTTGTTTTTAAAATGAAGATGACGTAATAAATTGGCATATCATTTATCGTACTGTGGTATATCCACAGATCCTGCTAGCATTTATTAATCTATATATAAATATAGATAAGAGACTTATTTTTTAGCATTTAATCCCGGGCATTGCCGGGTATCCCTGCTAGTGTTCAATAAGCGCAGCGTCGATATTTTTTTAAAAATTGTCTTTTACTTTTGCTTAATAATCTAATTTGAGATTCCTTTTTTTTACATTACACAATATTTTGGGGGAAAACATGCCGATAAAAATGAATTGAGAAAAGTGCATTTGAGTCCCTTAGGCAGGATCTTAGTCAAACCTTTTCATCTGCCTATAATTCACCTAATTAACCCCCAACATTAAGAATACTGACTTGCTAATATGGTTCACCGGAGATGGCAAACTCAGACATTTATACGGACGACTAAAGCAAGTCTTTTTATACGCCTCACTACTTCTGTAGAATTTCCATTTGGGCACCGCCCTGTCTGCTGAGGAATGTCGAATACGCCGTAAAAATCCCTCATTGGCCGTGGTGGTGGTGGTGGGAGGGGGGAAACCAGTGGAGTCCTGGTAGATGACCAGTCCATGACATGTTTGTACAATATACAACAAAGACTTTAACCATTATGCCATGCGCTTTCATCTTTCTCTGTCGATTTCTTCGGGCGTCATGCCCGAAGAAATCGACAGAGAAGATCAACCCCCAGCAGAAGCCCCGAAGAGAAGTAAGCCCACTAGATTAATGTAAGAATATGTTGCGTCCGGGGGGGGGACCAGTAAGCAGAGGTTAACAAGTAAGACCATTATCTACTCTATCAATCTTTCTGCCTCACCTCGCTCTATTATATAGTCGAAATTATATATGAAAGCGCATGGCATAATGGTTAAAGTCGTGGGAAATGAACCTATCGACCCGAGTTCAAATCCTAGACAAGGCTGTTTGCATTTCACATAGCGCTAATATCCTTGGGAAGGGTATGAATACATATATTATCCCTCCAGCTATGGGTACAATAGTAGGGCAGACTGGGCTCTTTAACCTTGGGTAGGTAACCAGTCTAGGAGAGGGAAAACTCTGAATTCAAAATTCCTGAGGTCAGTCGTTGATTGGGTTTCTGTCATTCGTGCGCCAATTCTTTCCTATCGAATGTGCCAAAAAGTGCGGATGGTCCAACACAAACCTTCACCACTATAAACACATTATTGTGTGGGTTGTTCATTGGATGAACCCTCATGCGTCGAAATCGACCATAATATACTCGAGATACCAAATAATGGAGTATATACTATATCGTTTGAACTTTTAAAAGGTAAGCTTGGATTTTTGGTAATTTTCACTTTTAGTTGGCTAAATTCCTAGCATAAAATTGTGCCTGCACATTATCTGAAATGAACTTAAATCTTATTAAGAAAACATTTTGGACCTTACTTAGACGTTACCGTCGGTCGAAGAGTTACACCTTCGACCAATCAGCTGTTTCTTTGGCTATAAACCAATTTCAAAACACTGCGGAATTTACATTTATGGAAATAAATTCTGAAAATGCTTTTTTCGTCACTCTTATTTATGGAATGACTCTTATATATATATATATATATATATATATATATATATATATATATATATTATATATTAGCAAATATATGCACCCTCCAGGTGCAAGTATTTAAGTTTTAATGTAATAAAATATTGTATTAAATTAGAAAGGCTAATGAAACTAAATAAGAATACGGATAAAAAGATTTGAAACAGAGGGAGTATAATAAAAGATTTGAAACAGAGGGAGTATAATAAAAAATGGAACAACTGAAACTTACTCTTCCATCACTCTCGTCTTTCATTGTTATTTTTTCTAATTTAAGTATTTAGTTAAAAGAGGAAGTAAAGAATAAAATGACAGTTATTTTATCTTGTTAATGGATTTCATTTAAGATTCATTGAAGAGATTTTTGCTTATATTCATTAAAATAAAACCAAACAGTTAGAAATCAATAATACTAAGCACACATTTATTAAATTCGATTTTTTAATATTAATATGCAAATTAGCCTTCCCATTCACACTGTAAACCGCTATTTTGTTGTATATATAAATATAATTGCATGTTGTCAGTATGTAGACATAGTTAACAGTATTAATAATGTAAGACAATTTTATTAATAATTGAGGTTAAATAAAAATAAAATCATGGAGAATGTGATGTCAATAACTAAGAGAATTGTGACTTGAGTAGGAATATAGTTTCGGTTACAGACAGAAAAACACACAATCTCCATTATAATAAGATATATATATATGTGTGTGTGTGTATTTAGGCAGCATTTTTTCTTGTAGGCATATATTGTTAAATAATGCAGCCATTTTCTGTCTGCAAGTTTTGTCCTTTGTTTTTTTGTATTGCCAAATTATTTTTGTAATATCTGGCGAGAATTGGCTGATGTATTTGCCATATGTCATAGACCGAGTACTTTCTGCCCTATCGTGGGCCATCTTCAATGTATTTTGAAACCGTACAACAATGGGCTATTCCATTTACCATTTATATAGGTTGTGTTTATTATTGTTGTTGTTATTGTTATTAGTTTTATTATTATTATTGTCATTATTATTATTACTTTTGCTATTATAATTTTATAGTAATTATAGGCATTTTAGAATGTTGGTGCTATTATCAAAGTTTATTTTGTTTAGTTTTGGATTTTTGTGTCTAATATGCAGTGCTTCTAAGATTTTTAGTCATTGTTTACATGATTGTGTTTCTATAATGGTGGTGTTATCGTTAAATATTTTCTGGAATTTATTGTTGGGACAAAAGTGTGTTTTTAGATGTTGGGCTATTGAGCTATTGTCTGTAAGGTGCATTGTAAGCCTTCTGGAAAGGGTATTTAACAATATATATATATATATATATATATTATATATATATATATATATTGCCCCGACCCTATTGCCCTTATGGCAAGCCGCAACCCCTTTCTATCATATGGGTGCTAGAAGGTGGTGTCTGAGGGTCTTAATGTCCGGGGAATGACGTCAAACTCTATCTGATGGCAAGGTTCCAGTTCTGGAGGTCTGGGGAATGTGGAGCACCTCTTCGTTCCTTTGCTCTCAGATCCACTCTGACCCGGAGTGGCAGTAACTGTTAGGGTCCCATCTATGAGTTAAATAGTAAAATGTATTTATAAAAAATTGAGAATATATTAAGAATGAGTTTATTTCACAACTTTGTCGGCATTAAATGACCCACTGAGATTGATATGCCGTAAAACAAACCAAACCAAACCTATTCGAATTGTCGTGGTTGAATGATTGTGTGTGTATATATATATATAAAATAAAATAAAAAAACAAAAAACAAACGAGAAATCTGGGAAAAACCAGCTAGTGTAATGGTTAGAATCTCCGCCTGTCAGCCTGGCAGTTAGGGTTCGAATAACACACAAAGCGGCTTCCTGTCTATAACTCTGCTAATGAGGCATAATGTGCTGAAATGTACACACAGAGATCGACTTTTTCGTAAGCCTTACATTTGAACAGATTGTGTACTCTCTCTCACACACACACACACACACACACACACACACATATATATATATATATACTAGCAAATATATGCACCCTCCGGGTGCAAGTATTTAAGTTTTAATGTAATGAAATATCGCATTAAATTAGAAAGGCTAATGAAACTAAATAAGAATACAGATAAAAATATTTGAAACAGAGGGAGTATAATAAAAGATTTGAAACAGAGGGAGTATAATAAAAAATGGAACAACTGAAACTTACTCTTCCATCACTCTCGTCTTTCATTGTTATTTTTTCTAATTTAAGTATTTAGTTATAAGAGGAAGTAAAGAATAAAATGACAGTTATTTTTTCTTGTTAATGGATTTCATTTAAGATTCATTGAAGAGATTTTTGCTTATATTCATTAAAATAAAACCAAACAGTTAGAAATCAATAATACTAAGCACATATTTATTAAATTCGATTTTTTAATATTAATATGCAAATTAGCCTTCCCGTTTACACTGTAAACCGCTATTTTGTTGTATATATAAATATAATTGCATGTTATCAATATGTAGACATAGTTAACAGTATTAATAATGTAAGACAATTTTATTAATAATTGAGGTTTAAATAAAAATAAAATCATGGAGAATGTGATGTCAATAACTAAGAGAATTGTGACTTGAGTAGGAATATAGTTTCGGTTACAGACAGAAAAACACACAATCTCCATTATAATAAGATATATACCAAGCCTTGAGCACGAGTAGGATGTGACACATGGTCAATTTTTTAACCTTCTAGTGATAGTTCGTAAACCTGAAAAACTCGTAAATTGGGGCTCTCGTAATTCAAGGCACCATCGTATACAAGGTGTGTCATAAAAGTGCCGAGTTTGAAGCTGTATTTACCAAGATAGAAATGAACAATGAATGGAACGTTAATCTTTTTCAGAATACAAGGTGTGTCATAAAAGTGCCGAGTTTGGAGCTGTATTTACCAAGATAGAAATGAACAATGAATGGAACGTTAATTTTTTTCAAAAATACAAGGTGTGTCATTAAAGTGCCGAGTTTGAAGCTGTATTTACCAAGATAGAAATGAACAATGAATGGAACGTTAATTTTTTCAGAATACAAGGTGTGTCAAAAAGTCAGATTTTAAAGTTGTATTTACCAAGATAAAAATGAAGAAAGAATGGAACGTTAATCCTTTTCAGAATACAAGGTGTGTCCTAAAAGAGCCGAGTTTGGAGCTGTATTTACCAAGATAGAAATGAACAATGAATATAACTTTTTTTTTTCAGAATACAAGGCGTGCCAAAAAGTACAAAATACTCGATACTTTTTTGACACACCTTGTATATATATATATATATATATATATTATTACAATTTATTATAATGGAGATTATGGTTTTGTATTTCTGTAACCGAAACTATATAACTACTCCAGTCACTATCCATTTAGTTATTATACATAACATTCTCGATGAATCATTTTTATTTAAGCCTCAATTATTAATAAAATTGTTTTTCATTTATTAATACTGCTGGTCATATCTACGTACTAATAACATGCAATTGTATTTATATGTACAACAAATAGCGGTTTACAGTGCTGAACGGCAAGCCTAATTTGCTATTGATATTTAAAATTTGATTTTAATAAATATCTGCTTGGTATTGTTGATTTCTAATTATTCATTTTAATCTTAATGATATGAGCAAAAATCTCGGAAGATAAATCTTAAAAGAAATTAATTACAAAAAAATAACTATAATTTTATTTCTTTACTTCCTAATTTAACTAAATAGTTAAATTAGAAAAGTTTACCAATGAAAGACGGGGGCGATGGGAGGGAAGCTACAGCTGTTATATTTTTCGATTATACCCCTCTCTGTTTCAAATCATTTAATCTGCATTCTTATTTAGTTTCTTTAGACTATCTAATTAATATAACTAGCAAATTATGCACCCTCCGGGTGCAAGTTTTTAAGTTTTAATATAATAAAATATCATGTTAAATTAGAAAGGCTAATAAAACTAAAAAGAAAGCAGATAAAAAGATTTTGAACAGAGGGGGTATTATCGAAAAATAGAAACCTTTGAAACTAACTCTTCCATCATTTTCCATTACTCCGTCTTTATTGGTAAATTTTCCTAATTTAACTATTTAGTTAAAATAGGAAGTAAGGATAATATTACAATTATTTCTTCTTCTTAATGAATTTCTTTTAAGATTTCCCAGAGATTTTTGCTCATATTCAATAAGATAAAACCAAACAATTAGAAATCAATGATGCTAAGCATATATTTATTAAAATCAATTTTTAAGATCTATATGCAAATTAGCCTTCCCATTCACACTGTAAACCACTATTTTGTTGTATATATAAATACAATGCGTATTTTAGTATGTAGATATGGTCAACAGTCTTAATAATGTAAAACAATTTTATTATTCATTGAGGTTTAAATAAAAATAAAATATGGAGAATGTGATGTAATAACTAAGGGAACTGTGAATTGAGTAGTAATATAGTTTCGGTTACAGACAAACAAACACACAATCTCCATTAAATAAGATATATTATGACATTAATACTAGCACCGGAGGGTGCATATATTTGCTAGTAAAAACAATAAAGATTAAAGATACCCTCGTTTCGCTTAGCGCTGTAATATCTTAAAAGAAAATGGTCGATGCAAAGACTGGTCTTCATAAACTGCAACATCAGAATGTTTTATTTTTTATATATAAAAAAAACAAACAAATAAAAAAAAAAAAAAAAATAAAGAGCTTTTGTTGTAAATACAAGGTATTTTTTGTAAATACAAGTATGTCATTAAAGTATCAAGATTAAAGCTGTATTTACCAATAGAATGAACAATGAATGGAACGTTAATCCTTTTCAGAATACAAGGTGTGTCCTAAATGAGCCGAGTTTGGAGCTGTATTTACCAAGATAGAATTGAACAATGAATAGAACATTATGTTTTTTCAGAAATACAAGGCTTGCCAAAAAGTACAAAATATCTCGATACTTTTTTTGACACACCTTGTATATCTATATATATTTATTACAATAAAAACAATAAAGATATAAAGATACCCTCGTTTCGCTTACGCTGTAATATCTTAAAATAAAATGGCCGATGTAAACGTCTGGTCTTCATAAACTGCAACATCAGACAAACACACACAAAAAAGAATGTTTTTATTTTATATATAAAAAAAACAAACAAATAAAAAAAAAAGAAAAAAAAAGAAAGAGCTTTGTTGTAATCCTTATCGAAGGGGAGGAGGGGGCTAAAAAAGGCGCGTCGTTCGTGTGTTTTTTTATTTTTTATCTAAGAAGCAAAATATCTTATCAGCTCATATTACATCAACACCCACAAGAACTAACTCGAAAAAGATCAAAGAACAAGAAGAATTAGGCAAGTGATCACGTGGTCTTTAGATTATTCAAGGCTGTAATCCACGCCTTCGTCGGGGGGGGGGTGCTTTATTATCAAAAATCGGCGGCAATAATCGGCAGCAAGTTGCATCAGATATACCAAAAAAAAAAAAAAAAAAAAAAGTAAAAAAAAAGGAAGCGTGTAGTGTAATGGTTAAAGTCGTCCCGAGTTCAAATCCTGGACGTGGTAATTTTACTTAGCGCTAATACCTTGGGAAAGGTATGAATCCTACTCTCCCTCCAGTATGATTAAACAGTAGGGCAGACTGGGCTCTTTAATCTTCGTTAGGCAACCGGTCCAGGAGAAGGAAAACTCTGAATTCAGACCTGTTGATTTCCGCTTAATAAATTGACATTGTGTCCCATCCTGCTCGTGCGGAGGGGTTGGTATATATATATATATATACATATATATATATATATATTATATATATATATATTATAAACTAAGTAAAGTCGTCGGGGCGGCCTAAAGTCGGTATCAGCCAATCAGCGAGGGAGTCTATCCCCTTTTCACTAGCGCTAGACCAAGAAGATTGTTTTTAGCATCTGAGGTGGCCGCCACACCTACCATCAGCTCCTTACTTTACCGCAGAGATCCCTGTGGTACTCATCCGCTGAGTTGGCGAGGACCGGTTATCGAACTAGGAACCTTGTGGTTTCTAGCCGAACGCTCTTCACGACTGAGCTAACAACAACAAAAAATTAACCAAACCCTCCACAAGAGCAGGATGTGACACAAGGTGAATTTATTAAGCAGAGTTCAGCAGGTTTGAATTCAGAGTTTTCCTTCTACTAGACTGGTTACCAAGCCAAGGTCAATGAGCCCAGTCCGCCTCTATATTTATAATAGCTGGATGGAGAGCAGGTGGATGCATACCTTTTTCCAAGTGTATTAGCGCTCTAACAGGTACTACACTCGAGTCAGAGTGGACCAGGGAGCAATGGTGATGAATGGGGTGTCCCACATTCCCCAAACCTCCAAAACTGGAACCTCACCATCAGATAGAGTTTAACGTCATTCCCAGGACATGTAGACCCTCAGCCACCGCCTCCTAGCACCCATATGATAAAAAGGGCTGGGGCTTGCCATAAGGGCAATAGGGTTGGGAAAATCATATAGGTGCTAGGGCTTGACGTGACCAGCCGATTGACGCCCGTCTAGACTAAGATAGGGCCAAAGTGGAGTATTGCAAGTCATGAACTGCTCATCCACCTGGGTTCTATCCTTAAGCATCACGGGTCGCCACCCACGGCCAATAGGTTGTCCCATTGGGGAATCTTACCCCTCTGCAGAGTGCAGTCAGTGCATTCTAACGCCCTTCGATCAATCGGCTGGTCACGTCAAGCCCTAGCACCTATATGATTTTCCCAACCCTATTGCCCTTATGGCAAGCCCCAACCCCTTTTTTATCATAGGGTGCTAGAGGCGGTGGCTGCGGGTCTACATGTCCTGGGAATTACGTTAAACTCTATCTGATGGTGAGGTTCCAGTTCTGGAGGTTTGGGGAATGTGGAGTATCCCTTCATCACATTTACTCCCTGGTCCATCTTGACCCGGACTGGTAGTACCTATTAGGGTCCCATCTATGGGTTAAATAGAAAAATGTATTTATAAAAAAATTGTATTATCCATTAAGAATTGATTTATTTCAAAACTTTATCGGCATTAAATGACCCACTGAGGTTGATATGCCGTTAAAACAAAACAAACCTATTTAATAATAATCATTTGTTTGCACAGTTATATAGTTTCAAGAAACTAATCTTATTATAATGGAGATTGTGTGCTTTTTTTCTGTAACCGGAACTATATTACTACTTCAAGTCACAATTTCCTTAGTTATTTACGTCACCTTCTCCATGATTTTTATTTTTATTTAAACCTCAATCATTAAAAAATGTTTTACATTATAGATATGACCATAACAGGTTACCACTCCGGGTCAGAGTGGACCAGGAAGTAAACGGCGATAAAGGGGTTCTCCATTCTTCCTAGGGCTCCAAAATTGGAACTTCACCATTAGATGCAATTTAACGTAATACCAAGGAAGTAACACCCTCGGCCACCGCTTTCTAGCACATATATGATAAAAAAAAGGTTGGGTGATTGCCATAAGGGCAATAGGGTTGGGCAATCATATAAGTGCTAGGGCTTGAAGAGATCAACATTTGATTGGAGGTGGTATCTCCGAACCCGTGAGTCTAAGTAAGAGGCAAAGTGGAGATTTGCATGTCACGGACTGCTCACCACCAGGATTTCTGTCCTTAAAGAATCACAGGTCGCAACCCACAGCTAATAGCTGGTTCTATACACGGGGTATTTTATTCCTTTCCAGAGGTGCAGTCGGTGTATTTACTGTCCAATGCTATAAAGAAAGAATACTTCTGTTACATAATCATTTGATCCCTAATAAATTTTTAAGGTATTGTAGAAATCATTATGGCGATCAGTACAGCTGATGGCCTTGAGAGTGAGTGACGGCACTTGACTCGATATCACCTTGCGTCTGGGGATGGAACGTGAGAACCGGAAGGCAATAGAAGGCCCCTTCCGGTTTAAGGATACTAAGTAAGTAACTTAGTCAGTTAGAAGTTAGAAGCTGAGCTAGCAAGATGTAAGGATCCGCGCGCATTGTCTGGTCTGGGGATTTATGAATAAAGTAACATCAACATAAATCGAAGTCTTGTGTTTATTACTAAAAACTAACATGACACAAGGCTTATGATAACAAGAAACCCCAACAGAAACCAGACCCGGAATCCTCAATAGAAGACCAGACGAAACCTTAGAAGATATACCGGACCAAGATAGATGATAGACGATCAAAGCAAAGCCGCGTAACAAGTATACATTGGGATCCTGTGTTTGTGATATTTCTTAAATATATTATGTGCGCTTATTTCATGATAAATAGGTGGATATGTTTACCTAAATAATATACTCCATTGAAGGGACCAGGAAGATTGTGCTAGCGTCAATATTCAAATATTTAGGTTGGGGCCAAATGACCACTGCAGAGATATGCAAGGCAATTATGGTACTAATTAAACAGGGGACAGCCTATGCACCTCGCACTTGTGCTGCCGAACTTCATGGCCCAAGGGGATTTAATCCAACGCATTTTTTTGTTAAGGATACTATAGGTGTCATAATATTTTATTGAATATTATTTAACAATAATAATTCTTAGATGAGAATTTATTATATATATATATATATTATTTATATATATAGTATATATTTTAAATATATAGTGTAAATTTCATTCTAGCTCGTGGTCTTTCTTTCCATTAAGAACACAAGTGCAAGAAATCTGTTCAAGTTGAGTGATGCCAACGATAATAACGATATTCTAACGATGCCCACTAATTGCATTTTAAATCTATAAACACATTTTTTAAAATGCATTATTCCTCGAGTTATATGTTATGGCTTTAGAGCGCTTTCTTTTAAGCAAAGTTTAACGACCTGTGAATGCAACGACACTTTTCTTTAAGCCCCCTTCATCTTTCTGGAGCCCATTCAAAATCTCGGGGCTCCTCCGGCTTAAATTCTTTCAAAAAAGTTTTCGAACTCAGTTTGGTTAAAAAAAAAAGAGTTAGGCGTATCCGAGCATTTTTTGGGAGGCCGGTTCTGCTATAAGTACACTATGCAAATATATCATTCACTTCAGGTGCAAGTATATATAAGTTTGTTATAATTAATGGAGTTAAATATCATATTACAATTAGAAAGTGAGTTAGATGAAGATGAATTGCAATTACATCAGTATAAAAAAGATTTGAAACAGAGGGAAGTATAAAATAAAAGATTTGAAACAGAGAGTGAGTAAAAAGTATAAAAAATGGAACAACTGAACACTTACTCTCCATCACTCTCGGTCTTTCATTGGTTATTTAATTCATAAATTTAACTATTTAGTTTTAAAATAGGAAGTAAAGAAATATATATTACGTTAATTTCTTCTTGTTAATGGATTGCTTTTAAAGATTTATCCCCGGGATTGTTGCTCATATTCAATAAGATAAACCAAAAAACAATTAAGAAATCAAATAATAACCAATGCCACATATTTATTCAATCAAATTTTTTAATATCATATGCAAATTAGCCTTCCCATTCACATTGTAACCGCTATTTTTGTTGTATATATAAATACAAATTTGCATGCCTTATTAGTATGTAGATATGGTCAGAACAATCTTAATGATAAAAAACAATTTTATTTAATAATTGAGGTTTAAAATAGAAAATGAAAATCATGAGAATGTGATTTTTAAATAACAAAGGTAGGATTCATTGTGACTTTGGAGTTCTAGATTGATTCATTATTGGTTATGCGGTTACAGATAATAGACAACACAGCTATCTCTTCTCAATCTCATTATTAGTCTATATTTATATATATTTAGGTACTAATTCACAATAGTTTTTATTATATATTATTTAATTACCTATGATTTTTGTTTCGTAGAGAAAATATACTAATGCATATGTTAAAAGTTTATGCACTCTGACAAGATTTTCTTGTATTTCGCAGTGGTAGTTTTTCTGGACACATAATGCTTTTACTAACACATATTATCGGATTCCATAATCCACGTTTTTACCTTCTTTTCATACGGACTCACACAACACACACGACACACATATATATAGCATCACCTAATTATTAGGTTAAAGTAGTTGGATATAGTTGGATGTTCTCAATCTCATATCTAAACATTATTTTACACAGGAGCCGCAGTGAGGCGTATATATAGAGAGAGATATTATTATTTATTATATTTTTATCCACAGCTCTCAAATATGGTGTGTGTTGTGTTTGTGTGTGGTGCTGTATGAAAGGTGATAACCACGGATATGAATCAGATAATATTGATAGAAAGTTATTTGTAAGAAAAAAACAAGAGTCGAAACGAGTTCATAGTCAGCAGATAGCGATATTATCATTCTTGTTGATTTCTTTCTACAAACAATATAATATATAATATATATATATGATATATACTATTGTGTTTTTATATTTTATAATTGGAGATGGTTCGTTGTGTTTGACGTCTGTCTGGTGCTGTAACCGAAGCCGACATATCACTACTCAATGTCGTCACATATTGGTTCATGTTTGCTTATTTAAAATCACATTTTCTCCCTATGTAAATTCATTTCATTATTAGTTATTTTATAACCTCTTCTATCAAATTAATTAATAAAATTGTTTGTTATCTAATTTATAGTATGGTGTGATCTTCATGGATCTCTTCATACTAATCTTAACATGTCAATTTGTTATTCTATTATAGGCAGTACACCCACAAATTACGCGGTTTACAATGTGAATGGGGGTTGTAAGAGCACTAAATTTGCAATATATTGATAATACTAAATACATTTGATTTGTTTTGTAACATATGAGATAGTATGGTGAGTTAATTAGATTTACTCAATATCGTTTGGTTTTTATCATATATATGTAATCAGAAAGTTCACCCATCAGCGTCAGGATAAGTCAATTAAGTTGGTAAGATCCATATATAACAATGAAGAAATAACTGGTAATGGACTCTAAATTGTCTTTATAACTTACGCTTTAATTTTAACCTATAGTTACATTAGATCTATACCAATCAAGCATATGATAATCAGACGTAGACGTGGATGGAAAGAGTAAAACGTTATCCGAGTCTGTTCGTCACACTACTCATATATGTAATATCATCTCTACCGCTCTAGTCTTAGTTATCCAATCTATTTTAATTATACTCTTTCTTCTGTTTTCTTGGAGGATCTTGTGGGTTACCTTACTCTTGCTTTATTCTTATTCAGCATTGTACTCGCAATTAAGCCTTTCATAATTTAAGTACTCGATATTTATTTTTATTATTTTAAAACTTACACTCACTCTGCAGCGCCGAGGGTGCAATATATTTGCTAGTGTATATTTAAACAGAAGACGGTCCAAATGCTGGGACCAGCAGGGGCCGTGCAACTCTTTTCTTGTGTGAACAATGAGTTCGAAACGTATATTGATAGAATTTAAGCCAGGAGGAGTGACACTTGCGAGATTTTATATTAGAATGGTGCATCCACAAGAAAAGATGAAAGGGGGCTTAGAGGTTAGCCTAGAAGGTGTGCGTCGCTAGTTCGGATCAGGGTTGCGTATTTATTCTTTGTCTATCAGAGCGAGACCTCTAACAGACTCTTACTTCGGGAATTTGCAATTTTAAAAAAATGTGTTTATAGATTTAAATGAATTGAGGGATCGTTAGAATATCGTATATCGTTGGCATCACTCAACTTGAACAGATTTCCTTGCACTTGTGTTCTTAATGGAAAAGACACGGCTAGATGAATTACACTATATATTTAAATATATATATATATATAAATTATATATTATATATATATATATATATATATATATATATATATAAATATATATATATATCCTTAACAAAAAATGCGTTGGATTTAATATTGGCGCCATGAGTCGGCACACAAGTGCAGGTGATGTCGTTTTATTAAATGCTCATTTTGCAGTCATGCCCAACCTATTTTGAATATTGACGCAGCACAATCTTCCTGGTCCCTTCATAGTATATATATACATATATATATGAAAAGAAAATATTTTAAAAATATAACAAACACAGGATGTATATGTATATAATATAATAAGATAAATATATAAAGGTTTTACATATCTATTTATTAGGTGACAAAGGAACATTCACAACCATATTGGTTTCATGCGACGCAATCATCAGGTGAAGATGTTTCAAATATTTATATATAAATCAAATGTTTATATATATATAATATTGAGTGTTACCATAGTGATCACCCCTGCAATGCATGGAATGAAATAAATAAAAAGAAATGTTTATTAGTAAAACAAGGGCCCTTTCGTCTGGTGCTATATCCATGTCCATTCGTGTCAAAAATTTGTTTAAAACTTGACTTTTAATCGATTCCGGGTGTATAACTCGACAAACACAGGACGAAAGGGCCCTTGTTTTACTAATAAACATTTTTTTTTAATTCCTTTCATTCCCTCCATTGAAGTGGTGATCACTATGATAACCCTCAATATATTATATGAATTTGCCTGTACCATATATATATATATATATATATATATATATATATATAGTGTTGTCCCTAAAAATTATGCACACACATATATTTACATATAAGTCGTCGCCGGGTGGTCTAAAGTCGGTGTCAGCCAATCAGCCAAGGAGTCTATCCCCTTTTTACTAGCACTAGACCAAGGAGATTGTATTTGCATTTAGGTGGAGCGCCCCACCTACCATGATTGTGTGTATATATATAAAATAAAATAAAAAAACAAAAAAAAACAAACGAGAAATCTGGGGAAAAACCAGCTAGTGTAATGGTTAGAATCCCCGCCTGTCAGCCTGGCAGTTAGGGTTCGAATAACACACAAAGCGGCTTCCTGTCTATAACTCTGCTAATGAGGCATGATATGCTGAAATGTACATACAGAGATCGACTTTCCTCGATTTGTTTACGCCTTACATTTGAACAGATATATTCGCCTAATTCATTAATTATCAACTAATCAATTTTCAAATTCGGTATGACTTCAATTAAGCACATAATCTCCCAAAAATTGTCGCCTATCGCCATCACAAACAAACTATTTGTGTACTTTCTCATATATATATATATATATATTATATATATATATATATATATATACCAAGCCTTGAGCACGAGTAGGATGTGACACATGGTCAATTTTTTAACCTTCTATTTTTGTTACATTTTTGTAAATGAGAAAAATAGTATTGCATCGTATAATAAAGTAAAGTCGTCGGGGCGGCCTAATTTCGGTATCAGCCATGTAGCGAGGGAGTCTATCCCATTTTCATTAGCGCTAGACCAAGGAGATTATTTTAGCGTCTGAGGTGGAGCGCCACACCTACCATCAGCTCCTTACTTTACCACACAGAGCCCTCTGCTACTCATACGCTGAGTTGGCGAGGGCCGGTATCGAACTAGAAACCTTGTGGTTCCTAGCCGAACACTCTACCGACTGAGCTAACCTGCCCTTTTATATTTACATACATATCATCATCATCATCATCGGGTCGCACTGGCAGCACGGACATCTATGACAACCTCTCGCCATCAGTCCCTATCGTTCATCGCCCTCGGGAGGTCCTCTATGCAGCATCCAGAATCAACTCATAGCCGAACAATGTACACACACACACACACACACACACATTCATTTATATATATGTAAGGCTCTCCTTGAAATGGATAGAGCTCTCTTTATTGCCTTACATATGTATGTATTTATCAGTTAAAATTATTTTCTGTTAGTGGGTGAGCTGAAAGCTCAGAGATTAGAGGCTCTAAATGATGAAAAATCAGTTGGGTTTTGATCCCATATATATATAGAGAGAGATTTGGAAGCCCGTGGTGTAATGGCTAAAGTCATGGGAAATGGACTCGTCGCCCCGAGTTCAAATCCTGGACGTGCTAATTGCATTTCACTTAGCGCTAATACCCTTGGGAAAGGTATGAATCCTACTCTCCCTCTAGCCATGGGTAAATATCAGGGCAGACTGGGTTCTTTAACTATGGCTATGTAACCAGTCTAGGAGAAGGAAAACTCTGAATTCAAACCTGTTGAACTCCGCTTAAGAAATTGACCTTGTGTCGTATCCTGCTCGTGCGGAGGAGTTGGTAAATATATATATAAAGATTTGGTATTAAATAGCCCACAATGCTTGATATGCCATTAAACAAAATATCAAATTACCCAATCAATGTCATTGTATGTCCAAATTCTTATTTCTAGAATTCAGCCTCCCATAATTCCCAATTTTCCTGTTTTTATATTTTTTTGTTATTCTTATTTGTTTGTTATGTCCTCCTAGGGCATCTCCTCTTTTAAATATATTTGTCGTATGTTGGTTGGAGGTTATTTTTATGAGAAATCTTACATCAAAGAAACAAGCAAAACAGTACAAGTAATAAACAAAGAAGTTTGATTTTGTTTGTTTTGTTTTGTTTTGTTTTGTTTTACGGCATATCAACCTCAGTGGGTCATTTAATGCCGATAAAGTTTTGAAATAAATCAATTCTTAATGGATAATACAATTTTGTTTGTAAATACATTTTTCTATTTAACCCATAGATGGGGCCCTAACAGGTACTACCACTCCGGGTCAGAGTGTACCAGGGAGCAATGGTGATGAAGGGGTGCTCCACATTCCCCAAACCTCCAAAACTGGAACCTCACCATCAGATAGAGTTTAACGTCATTCCCAGGACATGTAGACCCGCAGCCACCGCCTTCTAGCACCCATATGATAAAAAGGGGTTGGGGCTTGCCATAAGGGCAATAGGGTTGGGAAAATCATATAGGTACTAGGTCTTGACGTGACCAGCCGATTGATAGGAGGGGGCCTCTCCGACTGCCCGTCTAACCCAAGATAGGGCCATAGTGGAGTATTGCATGTCATGAACTGCTCATCCACCTGGGTTCTATCCTTAAGCATCACGGGTCACCACCCACGGCCAACAGGTGGCCCCATTGGGGGAGTGCTACCCCTCTGCAGAGGTGCAGTCGGTGCATTCTAACGCCCTAGACGACAGGGCGGGAATATTGTTGGGACAATTGGTACTAGGGTTTGACATGACTGAATGATCGGGTGAGTCCACTCCGACTACCGTTTAGTCCAAGTAAGAGCGGAACAAATTAAAATCAGAAATTAAGTTATCACTGTACATAAAAAATATTGGTTAATGAAGAAAATATGCTGATTTTGACAATGTTTTTAATGCATGCTGATATGACAGAATTAAAAATTAACTATTTCTCTGAATTTTTGAGATGAGGCTTGATAATTTGGATTATTTAGATTATTCGGACAATTGTCCTCATCTTTATTGTTATCTAAACTATTTCTCTGAATTTTTTAGATGAGTCTTGATAATTTGGATTATCTGGATTATTCGGACAATTGTCCTCATCTTTATTGTTATCCAAACTATTTCTCTGAATTTTTTTAGATGAGTCTTGATAATTAGTATTATTTGGATTATTCGGACTATTGTCTGCATCTTCATTGTTATCAGTACAACCTTTCAGCCGATGTGCCCTCCGGCCTTCTTCAGGTATTTCTTTTCGGTCTCGGGAAACTTTTCGAACTCTGGAACGTTCTGTCATAATCGGGAACCATCACGAAACTTTGAACCTAACCCTTTGTTCAATCCACGGGGTATCCTGTTCTCATTCCGCTAACCATAGCTGGGGTACAGGTTGTTAAGCTGTGTCAATTATTATTCTATGTTAGGATCGAACCTGCAGTCTAGAGATAACTGTCGCTTAGAACTGTCTTAACCTAACTGTTTTATCCACTAGGCTATGTGTCCAATTGGACAACTCAGTGTAAATTTTGGAAACTTATAAATCTAATGTCTTGTTTTGCCGAGAGTGGACCTGGGAGTAATGGCAATTAAAGTGTACTCAACACTACCCAAATCTCCAGAAATAGAGCCTCACCATCACATGCAGTTTAGTGTCATGCCTAGGCCATCCTTCTTTTTTTTTTTTGGGGGGGGGGGGCTTTTCTCTTTGCAAGGGATACAGTCAGACTATTCTAAGCCGCATCGACAAGGCGCAAAAACGTTTTTAGAACGATTCGTTTATTTCACCATATATATATATATATATATAATATATATTATATATATATAAAATATATATATATATATATATATATATATATATATATATATATATATATATATAGTTTCTAAAGAATTATAACCCTTCAGACAGTTAATCTTACCAAAGAGGAAACAGCGACAAAAAAGAACTAGTACCTTACCTCCCCGCCCCACCAGCACACATCCACCATACAATCCCCCACCCTTGCACACTGGCATTCCTAGCCAATATCTCTCTTCTAGGTAAATACTTAATGCCTTCAGACCGTCTTGGGTTGTGAGGGTCGTAGCACAGGGGCTCGCGTAGCGCCCCTCCCACGCGTCTGGCTGGCACCAACAATGTGTACTCAAATCAAGCAAAGGGTCTTAGGCGGCTTCGTGTTAATTAAGTCTCCGCTGTAACTCTGTCAATTGTTATCGCAATCCATCCGTGCGGGTTACAGTTGGTCGTGTTTCCAGCCACTCAACCATCCATCTAGCTCTCCACTACCACGCCAACCCCATCCCCCACCAAGCCTACTCCCGACCCCAACCACGCCAACAACCTCCACTTCTTCGCCATCTGCAAAGTAAACAAATAAAATAAACGTCGCTTAAAAACCCACACGCTCCTCATTTTCTTACCTACCCACCGCCCAACCCTGATACATGCACTAAAACAAAACAAAACAAAACAAAAATAAAATTTCTAGAAAAAAAAAAAATTAAAGGGTAATCTTTCTTATACGTAAAAAGTAAAGGAGATTGTTTTAGCATCTGAGGTGGAGCGCCACACCTACCATCAGCTCCTTACTTACTGGTTGAATGATTGTGTGTGTATATATGTATATGAGTAAGAAAAGGTGGAATGAAAACATCACACAATGCTGTTAAAGAAGAAAACAATTTATAATATAATCTTCTTTAACAGCATTGTGTGATGTTTTCTTCTTTAACAGCATTGTGTGATGTTTTCATTCCACCTTTTCTTACTCATATTGTCGGATTAATTTCCTTTCTTTTTACTTATATATGTATATATATAAAATAAGATAAAAAAAAACGAGAAATCTGGGGAAAAACCAGCTAGTGTAATGGTTAGAATCTCCGCCTGTCAGCCTGGCAGTTAGGGTTCGAATAACACACAAAGCGGCTTCCTGTCTATAACTCTGCTAATGAGGCATAATATGCTGAAATGTACATACAGAGATCGACTTTTTCTCGATTTGTTTACGCCTTACATTTGAACAGATATATTCGCCTAATTCCTTAATTATCAACTAATCAATTTTCAAATTAGGTTTGACTTCAATTAAGCACATACTCTCCCAAAAATTGTCGCCTATCGCCATCTAAAACAAATTGTTTGTGTACTCTCTCATATATATATATATATATATATATATACCAAGCCTTGAGCACGAGTAGGATGTGACACATGGTCAATTTTTTAACCTTCTATTTTTGTTACAATTTTTGTAAATGAGAAAAATAGTATTGCATCGTATAATAAAGTAAAGTCATCGGGGCGGCCTAATGTTGGTATCAGCCATGTAGCGAGGGAGTCTATCCCCTTTTCATTAGCGCTAGACCAAGGAGATTATTTTAACGTCTGAGGTGGAGCGCCACACCTACCATCAGCTCTTACTTTACCGCACTGATCCCTGTGCTACTCATACGCTGAGTTGGCGAGGACCGGTATCGAACTAGGAACCTTGTGGTTTCTAGCCGAACGCTCTATCGACTGAGCTAACCCGGCACCCTAAAGTCTGTCCCGTCTTAACATATCTTAGATGCCCCTTCTACAAGATTACGTATAAAAAGCATTACCTGCGTTATTCGGACTATTGCCCTAATCTTCATTATTTTATCTGTACAACGTTTCGGCCGATATGCCCTCCGGCCAGGTATTTCTAGGCCATGTGTCCAATTGGACACATGGCCTAGTGGATAAAGGAGTTAGGTTAAGACAGTTCTAAGGGACAGTGATCTCTAGATAGATTGCAGGTTCAATCCTGATCAAGGGCAGCATTAACATAGAATAGTAATTAACACAGCTTAATGCCTCTACCCAGTTATGGTTAGCGGAATGAGAACCGGATACCCCCGTGGACTGAATAAAGGGTTAGGTTCAAAGTTCCGTGATGGCTCCCGATTACGACAAGAAGGTTCCCTATTACGACAAGAAAGTTCCCGAGTCCGAAAAGAAGGTTTCCGACTCCGAAAAGAAGGTTCCCGACTCCGACAAGAAATACCTGAAGAAGTCCGGAGGGCATATCGGCCGAAACGTTGTACAGATAACAATGAAGATGAGGACAATAGTCCGAATAACGCAGATAATAGTAATCATCAAGCCTCGTCTCAAACATTCAGAGAAAAAGCATTACATTTCACGAAAATGCCCGAAATCTATTATCTTGGGCTAGACGGGCGGTCGGAGAGGCCCCCTCCTATCAATCGGCTGGTCACATCAAGCCCTAGCACCTATATGATTTTCCCAACCCTATTGCCCTTATGGCAAGCCCCAACCCTTTTTATCATATGGGTGCTAGAAGGCGGTGGCTGCGGGTCTACATGTCCTGGGAATGACGTTAAACTATATCTGATGGTGAGGTTCCAGTTTTGGAGGTTTGGGGAATGTAGAGCACCCCATTCATCACCATTGCTCCCTGGTCCACTTCACCCGGAGTGGTAGTACCTGTTAGGGTCCCATCTATGGGTTAAATAGAAAAATGTATTTATAAAAAAAAATTGTATTATCCATTAAGAATTGATTTATTTCAAAACTTTATCGGCATTAAATGAGCCACTGAGGTTAATATGCCGTAAAACAAAACAAACCAAACAAACCAAACCGAAATCTATGTGAAGCTAAGTTTAGGCTACTTCGGGAGTTTCCGTAATCTTATACTTTTTTATATTATGCAGGATAGCGCGTAAGTGATACTATTTTTATATTACGTACAAAAAGCATTACATTTCACGGAAATACTTACTGATATATAAGACACATTACAGGATTTTAAACGCATTAATAATATGGGCTGTTTTGAGGCAAATCTAACTTAGATTTTCTCAGAGACATCGTTAATAAATAAGATTTATTCAATTCAATGTATTAACGATTTTGACTATAAATCAAATACTCATTGATAAACTCATGCATTCCATGGGGGTATTGTGATGTAAGCAGTGGCGTAGTTTCTGTTACAGATTTTAAAAAAAACACCGAATGTCCATTATAATAGGATTAGAGTGAATACTTGAAAACTCTTAGAGACAATTACACAAAAATATAAATATAAGAGTTTTATAGTTTGCTTGAAAAATTGTGTGTATATTTGGTTCGTAGATTGGTAATTTATGAGGAAGTGCATCCCGGTCTCCTGACTCAGAAATTGCTACCCGGTGACTATTAAAATAACGTCCCCAGCTATGTCGTCTCAGATTTTCTTTTATTCATGTTTGTTTAATTTCTTGTTTTTAGTTTAAATAAACAATAATTACGACAAAAAAGAAGCGACACCCCACAAATACATTTACTTGTCGAAAATATCTATCTCCATTTGTTCATATCTATCTATATTATTTTGTTTGTTTATCTATCTATCTATCTATCTATCTCAGTCTATTCCAAAATATATATCCATCTTCATATCTAAACAAGAATTACGACAAATTACGATAAATAAACAAGAATTACGACAAATTTCTATAAATGAACAAGAATTACGACAAATTACGATAAATAAATAAGAATTACGCCAAAAAAGAGAAGCTCCCCTCTAAAATACATTTAACGCCCTAAGTTGGTTGTTTTCTTTCAAGTAACACCGGCATAGCTGGGGACGTTCTTTTAATAGTCACCGGTAGCAATTTCTGAGGCAGGAGACCGGGACGCACTTCCTCATAAATTACCGTAGATTGATTTCAAAAGGTTATCACAATGCGAAGGAAGAAAAGGTAACGAGTATGTTGTTCATTTACATGTATTTTTTATTCTTTTTAATGTTTCCTTAATATTTCGGGATTGATATCCCACCTTCAGAACCTCGGAGTTCATAAAAGGATTTTCACGGCCGTCTGTATTAATCTATGGGTTAATCTGAACATTTGAGAGTAACCTCGCCTTGTTTACTTCACTTTGAGGAAGCCATATGTTGTGGTCAGCCATTTTCATTTCCCCGTAATTAATACAACCGCATGTTTTAACATGAAAATATCATAAAATGTGTTCTTAATAACAATTAAGTTCATTTCAAATAATGCGCACGCATAATTAAGAAACATTTTATAATATTTTCGTACTAAAACATGCAGTTGTATTAATTACGGTGAAATGAAAATGGCCGACTGAAACATATGGCTTTCTCAAAGTGAAATAAACAAGGGGAGGTTACTTTCATTTATGTAGCTAATGTTCAGATTCCCAATCTATATTAGTGTGGAGGTAGTATTTAGTGAGTTTTTGTATTTTTTTAGTGTTTGATTTGGTTTGGTTTGTTTTGTTTTACGGCATATCAACCTCAGTGGCTCATTTAATGCCGATAAAGTTTTGAAATAAATCAATTCTTAATGGATGATACAATTTTTTTATAAATACATTTTTCTATTTAACCCATAGATGAGACCCTAACAGGTACTACCACTCCGGGTCAGAGTGGACCAGGGAGCAATGGTGATGAAGGGGTGCTCCACATTCCCCAAACCTCCAAAACTGGAACCTCACCATCAGATATAGTTTAACGTCATTCCCAAGATATATAGACCCGCAGCCACCGCCTTCTAGCACCCATATGATAAAAAGGGGTTGGGCTTTGCCATAAGGGCAATAGGGTTTGGAAAATAATATAGGTGCTAGGGCTTGACGTGACCAGCCGATTGATTGGAGGGGGCCTCTCCGACCGCCCGTCTAGCCCAAGATAGGGCCAAAGTGGAGTATTGCATGTCATGAACTGCTCATCCACCTGGGCTTTATCCTTAAGCATCGGGTCGCCACCCACGGCCAACAGGTGGCCCCATTGGGGGAGTCTTACCCCCACTGCAGAGGTGCAGTCGGTGCATTCTAACGCCCCAGCCGACAAGGCGGTTTAGTGTTTGAATATATAAATATTCTAACGTGTAGCGTCACATCGTGCTCCAAAAATGGACGTTGGGTTTAAAAGTAAATATAGATATTGATATAAACTGAGGGTTTTTTTTAAGTAAAAACCCTATTTATGAGAAATGATATAACTTTCGGTAATAAAATAACTTTTATTGCAAATAAATGTTTACTCTAAATTGAAAAGGCTAATTATAATTATTACTTTTTGTTTCGCACATTTGTTATATAAAAGTCGTCGGGGCGGCCTAATGTCGGTATCAGCCAAACAGCGAGGATGTCTATCCCCTTTTCAATAGCGCTAGACCAAGTAGATTGTTTTAGCATCTGAGGTGGAGCCCCACACCTACCATCAGCTCCTCACTTTACCGCACAGATCCCTGTGCTACTCATACGCTGAGTTTGCGAGGGCCAGTATCGAACCAGGAACCTTAGCTGAGCTAAACCGGCCCATTTGTTATATAGCGGCTTCCAATTCTCGCTGCTGAATCGTGTAGTTAGTATATGTTGCGGGTATGTATATCACGTGGCAAAGTATGTAGTCGGACTTTATTTATCTCCCTCGGGTGGTGGGTGGCGAGGTGACAATAGAAATGATTATGACTGGCGCTGGTGAGGTGGAAGGGGTGGACGAACCTCACTGCCCCGCTGGCAGAGATGGACGTGTCGACGGTCGCCTTCCTTGCTCTCGCCATCCGCTGGTCTGACTTCTAACTGAACTGGGAACAAAATAAAAAAACAAAACAAAGCTCGGAATCTCTGTATGTACATTTCAGCATATCATGCCTCATTAGCAGAGTTAAGACAGAAGCCGCTTTTGTGTGTTATGTCGAACTCCTAAAACTGCCAGGGCTGACAGGCGGGGATTCTAACCATTTACACTAGCTGGTTTAATTTCCCCAGATTTCTCGATTTGTTTTTTTTTTTTGTTTTTTATTTTATTTTAAATATATATTACAAACACAATCATGGATAGGTGGGGCGCTCCACCTAATTGCAAATACAATCTCCATCCTGTGATCTGTGCCTTTCTATTATATATCAAAACGCGTGCGCTGTTTTTCAT
>JALAJA010000240.1:56148-80138 GCA_023376005.1 Doryteuthis pealeii | reverse complement strand
ATTAGCTATAATTTAAAATATATATTATTTTTATTCACATTCACCAGATATATAAAAAAAATGAAACTTGACTGCCAAAGACATTCTCAAATAATATAAATTATAATATATACTTATAGGTATTTATAATTAATGACCTTACGTTAAAGACAATAAGGTGCAATTAAAAAGGCAGATTCTACATACATAGCCAGCTCATTGAGGGTAGTCTTTGTTCAAGTCTACTTGTGTTATCTGGACTGGCTATTAGAATAGGGTGAGTGAGGGTTGCCTAGATCAGGTCTTGCACAATCTATATATCATAGCCCAGAAAACAAAAGGCCTCAGTTCCTAGCCTCGCTGACCAGACTTCGAGTTGTTGAAGAATAATGAAACAAAAAAAAACATCGCCACATTCATAAACGAAACATATGTAGGTTATAACTCTATTATTTTCAAAGACTTAGATGAGACGAAAATTAATCTAATATATTAGTAAGAATTAAACAGGTCACTGTAGCACAAACCTTACATCGTGCAAAAACAAGCAGATGGCTTGTTAGAAATTGTACCCAGGCTGATTAGAAATATCATAAAAGGATAAAGCGATTCCGTGAAAGTGTGTTTTTATCACTATCCATTACAGACAACGACAGGGTCGCAGTTATTATTATTTTGTTGATATTATTTTATATATATTTAATATTAAATATAAAATAAAGTAAAGGAATAAGTCCTAGAAGAATTTTTTACATATAATTGCTGTGACCCTAACAAAGAGAGAACATTGAGCCCTCTCAAACCTGCGACAGGCCCTTATTTAAATAAACAATTGTGTCGTAAGGAAGATTTCTCTTCTCTGGACTTTTGGATATATATATATATATTATATATATATATAATATAATGAAAGTACGCAACCAGTTAGTTTGATATGGCTATGCCGACAATTTTTGGGAGAATATTCTCCCAAACATTGTCGGCTATCGCCATATCAAACAAACTGTTTGCGTACTTTCATACTGTCGTGCAGCAAGTCTCCAAAAATGTAGGATATATGAGTTTACAAACAAAGCGAGAAATCTGGGAAGACCTGCTAGTGTAACGGTTAGAATCTCCAAATGTCAGCCAGGCAGTTAGGGTTCGAATCACACACAAAGCGGCTTCGAGTCTATAACTCTGCTGATGAGGCATAATAGGCCGAAATGTACATACAGAGATTGAGTTTTTCTCGATTTGTTTATGCTTCACATTTAAACAGATACATCAGCCTAATTCATTTATTATCAATTAATTAATTTTTAAATTAGGTATGACTTCAATTAAGCACCTATTCTCCCCAATATATATATATATATATATATATATTTATAATGGTATACACGAAAATAACCTACTCAAGTTTCACCATAAGGATCTACATCTTATGGTGAAGCTCGAGTGGGTTATTCCTGTGTATACCACTATAATAATAATAATAACTTTATCGCTGTCTTATCATTGTGAAACTTGTATCAACTAACCATTGTGGCCAATTTCACCGGTAGGTCATCATTTTCCTATATAAAATCATATATATATATATATATATATATATATATATATATGATTTTATATATAAAATATATATATATAGTTAAATAAACAAAATCGTTTTAAAACATCAAAAAGTGATAGATAGATAGAGAGAGAGAGAGAGAGAGAGAGAGAGAGAGAGAGTGTGTGTGTGTGTGTGAGAGAGAGATACACATTGAAATAGATATAGATAGATAGAAACACATTTAGATAGATAGAGAGATAGATAGAGAGATAGAAATACGTTGAAAAAGAAAGCGACAGATAGATAGAAACACATTGACATAGATATAGATAGATAGATAGATAGATAGATAGATAGAAACACATTCAAATATATATATATATATATATATATATATATATATATATATATATATAGAGAGAGAGAGAGAGAGAGAGAAGAGAGAGAGAGATATGAACAAACTGAGATAGACAGACTGAGATAGATAGATAGATAGATAGATAGATAGAAATATATTGAAATAGATAGATAGATAGAAATATATTGAAATAGATAGATATTGCTGAATAGGGTTTCTTATATTTAAATATAAGAAATAGATAGATAGATAGATAGATAGATATATAGAAATATATTGACATAGATAGATAGATAGATAGATAGATAGATAGATAGATAGAAAGAAATACATTGACATAGATAGATAGATAGATAGATATACATTGACATAGATATATATATATATATATATATATATATATATAATAGATAGATAGATAGATAGATAGATAGAAATACATTGACATAGATAGATAGATAGATAGATAGATAGATAGATCGCCCACCATATAAATGCTATTAACCTTTTTTTTCTTCCAGAGAAAAAAGTTGGTAAATAACAAATTAAGTGCAGCAGCCAAAAAATGAAGTTTTATTTTCAATCATTTCGTCTTTCCTCTGATGCGCATGTGTGCACGCATGCGTACTTGTCACTTCCTACTCGGCCGCGTTGCGACTTAACGAACTAAATTTCATTGAGAAAAATGGTCGGCCGAACTGATGTGTTTTTCTGGACCCTTCGTTTCTTCATTCAGTTTGGGGGCCTTCTACTTGTGGGAGAGGGGTTCTTCTCGTCAACGCCCGAAGCTCTTTCAAATGCAATCGGGTTTTGGATTGAGACAACGAATCCTCAAAACTAGAGCCCCCCAGCCCCGGGGGTACGTTTTGGAAACGGCCGATCAATGAGTGATTCAAAGATAAGTTTTTTTATTTAAAGAAAAAAAGGAAGAAGAAAAAGAAAAGACATTGCGGATTTAGCTTAATGGTTAGAGAGACATAATGATATCCAAGAGGTTTGGGGTTCTAATCAGGGTAAAGAAAAAAGAAAGAAAAGAAAACGTATTTTGGTTTGGTTTGTTTTGTTTTACGGCATATCAACCTCAGTGGGTCATTTAATGCCGATAAAGTTTTGAAATAAGTCAATTCTTAATGGATAATACAATTTTTTTATAAATACATTTTTCTATTTAACCCATAGATGGGACCCTAACAGGTACTACCACTCCGGGTCAGAGTGGACCAGGGAGCAATGGTGATGAATGGGGTGCTCCACATTCCCCAAACCCCCAAAACTGGAACCTCACCATCAGATAGAGTTTAACGTCATTCCCAGGACATGTAGACCTGCAGCCACCGCCTTCTAGTACCCATATGATAAAAAGGGGTTGGGGCTTGCCATAAGGACAATAGGGTTGGGGCAATCATATAGGTGCTAGGGCTTGACGTGACCAGCCAATTGATCGGAGGGGGGCCTCTCCGACCGCCCGTCTAGCCTAAGTAAGGTTCTAAGTGGAGTGTTGCATGTCATGGACTGCTCATCCACCAAGACTCCGTCCTTAAGCATCACGGGTCGACACCCAAGGCAAACAGGTGGCCCCATTGGGGGAGTCTTACCCCTCTGCAGAGGTGCAGTCGGTGCATTCTAACGCCTCAGCCGACAGGGCGGAGAAAACGTATTGTGGATTTAGCTCAATGATAAGAGAGGCATGATGATACCCCAAGAGGCTTGAGGATCTAATCAGGGTAAATTTTATTTAAAGTAAAAAGTAAAAAAGAAAAGACATTTCGGATTTAGTTCAATGCTCTAATCAGTGGGGGGGGGGCACAGTCAAGTCTGACTCAAGGTTCTAATCGACAGTCTAAACACTCCCAACTGTATCTTTCTCCAAAAATCCAATATCCAAAATTATTTCTTTGCCTCGACAACAAAATACTACTGCAGTCGTTCTCGCTGGTCTGTGAGAATAAGTCCTTTAAATACACCTCAATTTCACCACACCCGGGCTCCTCACTTATAATTGTCCGTGCAGCATGTGCGACACTCGTCAGCACGGCGCGACCACCTACACCCGGGCCACTATGTTATTTCTTATTTCACTGATCGTCCACAGCTCTCACATTCTGAAGGAAGCGGGTTCGACTCTAGGTCAATCCTACACGCCAGGCAAAGCCTAGCCCGCTTCCTTCGAGAATACGGCAAGTCTTCACGCCCGCCACTCTCTCTCTGTCACACCGTGTTGCACGAGGCAGGTCTCCTCTCTCACTACACTACGCCTAGAAAGGCTGAATGATATCCTAAGAGGGTAAATGTTTAACGATACCAGTTTGCAGCTTTCTCTGTGCATTTACTTGTGTAGAAAATACCATTTCGTAATTTATGAGGAAGTGCGTCCCGGTCTCCTGCCTCAAGAGTTGCTGCCCGGTGACTATCAAAATAATGACCCAGCTCAGTCTATTCAAAACTACCCATCTTCATATCTATCCATCTATCTATCTATCTCAATTTGTTCATATCTATCTATATTACTTTAAATACTAAGATTTTTTTTATTCATGTTTGTTTAATGTCTTGTTTTTAGTTTAAATAAACAAGACAAAAAATAAGCGCCCCCCCCCCAAATACATTTACTTGTTGAAAATATCTATCTATCTCCATTTGTTCGTATCTATCTATATTATTTTGTTTGTTTATCTATCTATCTATCTCAGTTTATTCCAAACTATATATCCATCTTCATATCTAAACAAGAATTACGACAAATTACGATAAATAAACAAGAAGTACGATAAGCTGGGGTTGTTATTTTGATAGTCACCGGGTAGCGGTTGTTGAGGCGGGAGACTGGGACGCACTTCCTCATAAATTACCTACCATTTAAACAAGACATACGACAAAAGGTGCATATAGTAGGCCGGATGAATTCAGTTTTCCTTCTCCTAGACTAGTTACCTAACAAATGCATCTTTATAGTAAAAATCATTGTCCAATGCATTTTTATAGTAAAAATCATTGTCCAATGCATTTTAGTAAATCATTTCCAATGCATTTTCATAGTAAAAATCATTTCCAATGCATTTTTATATAAAAATCATTTCCAATGCATTTTTATAGTAAAAATCATTTCCATGCATTTTTATAGTAAAAATCATTTCCAATGCATTTTTATAGTAAAAATCATTTCCAATGCATTTTTATAGTAAAAATCATTTCCAATGCATTTTTTTATTGTAAAAATCATTTGCAATGCATTTTTATAGTAAAAATCATTTCCAATGCATTTTTATAGTAAAATCCTTTCTACTACATCTCAGTGGTTATTTTCTAGGACTGTAGGTCAACTGCTGTCTGTAAAAAGACACACATGATTTGTTACTAATGGAAAGGTTTAACCTCTCCTGCCGTACCACCAGCACGAGCCTCCCACGATGAAGCATTACTTTCGGAACAACCCTTGTACTAAAGATTTACCGATTTCTATTTTCTTTTCATCCTTTTTAATTATCAGTGAAAAGACGGAATCCGAATTTGGAGGACGCATATCAATTCAGACAAAAAGGAAATTAAATGCAATTTCCTTCTGGTCAAGTTGAGGTCAAATCAAGTATTGTTGAGACAAAGATGTTTGCAATGACCACTGACCGACTTCTCTCTCTTCTCTCTCTCTCTCTCTCTCTCTCTCTCTCTCTCTCTCTCTCTCTCAGAAATAATTCGTTAGTTAATCACACTTTTATTTCATCTCTACATATAATTATAAGGAAGAGATTAACTTTTATACAATGCCAAACGGTTTTATAGTAAAAATCATTGTCCAATGCATTTTTATAGTAAAAATTATTGTCCAATGCATTTTTATAGTAAAAATCATTTCCAATGCATTTTCATAGTAGTAAAAATTATTGTCCAATGCATTTTTATACTAAAAAATCATTTCCAATGCATTTTCATAGTAAAAATCATTGTCCAATGCATTTTTTATAGTAAAATCATTGTCCAATGCATTTTCATAGTAAAAATCATTGTCCAATGCATTTTTATAGTAAAAATCATTTCCAATACATTTCCATAGTAAAAATCATTTCCAATGCATTTTCATAGTAAAAATCATTGTCCAATGCATTTTTATAGTAAAAATCATTTCCAATGCATGTTATAGTAAAAATCATTGTCCAATGCATTTTTATAGTAAAAATCATTGGCCAATGCATTTTTATAGTAAAAATCATTGGCCAATGCATTTTTATAGTAAAAATCATTGGCCAATGCATTTTTATAGTAAAAAATCATTTCCAATGCATTTTTATAGTAAAAATCATTTCCAATGCATTTTATAGTAAAAATCATTTCCAATGCATTTTATAGTAAAAATTGTCCAATGTTTTTTTATAGTAAAAATCATTGACCAATGCATTTTTATAGGCCAATGCATTTTATAGTAAATATCATTTCCAATGCATTTTATAGTAAAAATCATTGTCCAATGCATTT
Organism: Doryteuthis pealeii; assembly: GCA_023376005.1. Classification (NCBI taxonomy): domain Eukaryota; kingdom Metazoa; phylum Mollusca; class Cephalopoda; order Myopsida; family Loliginidae; genus Doryteuthis; species Doryteuthis pealeii. The sequence continues at coordinate 73,794 of JALAJA010000240.1, read as the reverse complement.
TCATTGTTTTTTATAGTAAAAATCATTGGCCAATGCATTTTTATAGTAAAATCATTGGCCAATGCATTTTTATAGTAAATCATTTCCAATGCATTTTTATAGTAAAAATTATTGTCCAATGCATTTTTATAGTAAATATCATTTCCAATGCATTTTTATAGTAAAAATTATTGTCCAATGCATTTTTATAGTAAATATCATTTCCAATGCATTTTTATAGTAAAAATATTGTCCAATGCATTTTTATAGTAAATATCATTTCCAATGCATTTTCATAGTAAAAATCATTGTCCAATGCATTTTTATAGTAAAAATTATTGTCCAATGCATTTTTATACTAATCATTTCCAATGCATTTTTATAGTAAAAATCATTTCCCATTCCATGCATTTTCATAGTAAAAATCATTGTCCAATGCATTTTTATAGTAAAAATCATTTCCAATGCATTTTATAGTAGCATTTTATAGTAAAATCATTGGCCAATGCATTTTTATAGTAAAAATCATTGCCAATGCATTTTATAGTAAAATCATAATGCATTTTTATAGTAAAAATCATTTCCAATGCATTTTATAGTAAAAATCATTTCCAATGCATTTTATAGTAAAAATCATTGTCCAATGTTTTTTTATAGTAAAAATCATCGACCAATGCATTTTTATAGTAAAAATCATTGGCCAATGCATTTTTATAGTAAAAATCATTGCCAATGCATTTTATAGTAAAAATCATTTCCAATGCATTTTTATAGTAAAAATCATTTCCAATGCATTTTTAGTAAATCATTGTCCAATGCATTTTATAGTAAAAATCATTGGCCAATGCATTTTATAGTAAAAATCATTGGCCAATGCATTTTTTATAGTAAATATCATTTCCAATGCATTTTATAGTAAAAATCATTGTCCAATGCCAATGCATTTTTATAGTAAAAATCATTGGCCAATGCATTTTTATAGTAAAAATCATTTCCAATGCATTTTATAGTAAAATCATTTTATAGTAAAAATCATTGGCCAATGCATTTTTATAAAATCATTTTGCATTTATAGTAAAAAATCATTGTCCAATGCATTTTTATAGTAAAAATCATTGGCCAATGCATTTTTTATCATTGTAAAATTGTAAAAATCATTGCCAATGCATTTTATAGTAAAAATCATTGTCCAATGCATTTTTATAGTAAAAATCATTGGCCAATGCATTTTATAGTAAAAATCATTGGCCAATGCATTTTTATAGTAAAATCATTGGCCAATGCATTTTTATAGTAAAAATGCATTTTATAGTAAAGTCCAATGCATTTTTATAGTAAATCATTTCCAATGCATTTTTATAAATATCATTTCCAATGCATTTTTATAGTAAAAATTATTGTCCAATGCATTTTTATAGTAATATCATTTCCAATGCATTTTTATAGTAAAAATTATCGTCCAATGTATTTTTAATAATCATTTCCAATGTATTTTATGATAAAAATTATTGTCCAATGCATTTTTATAGTAAAAATCATTTCCAATGCATTTTATAGTAAAAATCATTGTCCAATGCATTTTTATAGTAAAAATCATTTCCAATGCATTTTATAGTAAAAATCATTGTCCAATGCATTTTATAGTAAAAAATTCCAATGCATTTTTACAGTAAATATTATTTCCAATGCATTTTTTATATTTTTATAGTAAATTATTTCCAATGCATTTTTATAGTAAATATCATTTCCAATGCATTTTTATAGTAAAAATTATCGTCCAATGTATTTTTATGGTAATAATCATTTCCAATGTATTTTATGATAAAAATTATTGTCCAATGCATTTTTAGAGTAAAAATCATTTCCAATGCATTTTTATAGTAAAAATCATTTCCAATGCATTTTATCATAAAAGATATTTCCAATGCATTTTATAGTAAAAATCATTAAAAATATTCTGATGAAGCTTCTAAAATCAACAGAGGCGAAATATGTAATTGTTTGTGTTTTAGTTATTCACTTTTCTCTTAACTTTTACTCACATTTTTTCGGATTTCTTCTAGTCTATTAGTCTCTCTCTCGCTCTCTCTCTCTCTCTCTCTCTCTCTCTCTCTCTCTCTCTCTCTCTCTCTCTCTCACGCACACACACACACACACACACACACATATATTATATATATATATATTATATATCAATGTATTTGGTAGGCACTGTTATACTTGAAAAAGCGGTAGTAATCCAACGTAGAGTGTTAGTAGAAGAGTGCTCAATATCTGTGATAGAGCGTTAATAGATAAATGAATGAATAATTTAGTTTATTTATATGGTAACAAGTTAAGCTTACATAGCAAGAAACCAATGGTAGCAGACTTGTTCCCATGCATATATATATATATATATATATATATATATATATATGTATATATATACAAAATATACGAACACGAAATATCATACATCACCATGGCCACCAAACATAAATACGCTCTTTCATACGCACACACGCGCGTGGATACGGTAATAACGTCACAGTCTACACGCATTTTCATACACACGCGTACAAACAAATTAAACGCATTCGCGTAAACATGCAACACGAGAATACAGTTATAAAAAAATACCATCTGTGACATTTTCAAAAAAATATTGACTCTCTCGTCGATTTTCGACGCATGAGGAATCATACAATGAACACCCACTCAGTCATTTGTTTATAGTGGTGAAGGTTTGCGTTGGACCATCCACAGTTTTTGGCACAGTCGATAGGAAAGAATTGATGCATCAAAGTTTGCCACCAACCCAATCAACGACCCACCTCAGGAATTTTGAATTCAGAGTTATCCCTCTCCTAGACTGGTTACCTACCCAAGGCCGAAGAGCCCAGTCTGCCCTACTATTTAACCCATAGCTGGAGGGAGAATATATGGATTCATACATTTCCCAAGGGTATTAGCGCTATGTGAAATGCCAACAGCCTCGTCTAGGAATTGAACTCGAATCGACGAGTCCATTTTCCACGACTCTAACCACTAGCCCACGCGCCTCTCTCTCTCTCTCTCTCTCTCTCTCTCTCTCTCTATATATATATATATATATATATATATATATATATATATATATATATATATATATATATATATATATATATATATAGAGAGAGAGAGAGAGAGAGAGAGAGGCGCGTGGGCTAGTGGTATATATATATATATATATATATATATATATATATATATATTAAAGGGTTTTGTAATTTGCTTGAAGCATTGTGTCTATATTGGTTTGTTGTAAAGAAAAAAGACAACTTCAGTTCCAGTATTCTTCTGATGATGGGAATTTTCGTCCCGAAATATTGAGAAATAAAATGACAGGTTAACAAAAAACATCATAGTTACCTTCTTTTTTCTTTACACTCGCATTGTGACAGCCTTCAAAACCAACCACAAACCAATATATATATATATATATATATATATATATATATGTGTGTGTGTGTGTGTGTGTGTGTGTGTGTGTGTGTGTGTTAAACTATAATTAAAATTAAAACTCGTGAAAAAGTGGCAGTGATAGAATTAAAACTTCGAAGTCTACCATTGATATTTTAGATGAACCACTGGGACCAACAAAATGAATTCAATTAATATACACTTCAACCTGTATACACTTCGGATTTGTATTCAATTTTATCCAAATAGTCACGTTGTCATTATGGCATCACCTCGTTCTGTAGCGTTGTCACCGATGACTGCTATGTCAATGATAGTGATTGGATAATGACTGAACAATGAGGAAAGTGAGGAAAAGGTATCCAAATGACTGGTAAGTAAGGGATGATTCTATTTGAGATCTTCAAAACCTCACTGTATGCTCTTATAAGTGCAAACATATAATTCATACAAGGATTTTTATAAATCCCTAAAGAGAGCTCAATGTATAATAATCAATAAATTAGATTATATACAGAGCAATATTTAACTTTTAAAGAAAGAAAAACTTGACAAACTCTCATTCCATCATAAATTATTTCGACCAGAAATTCAAAAGACTTTAAAAAAAATTTTTTTTTAATTTAAAAAAGATCCTAAAGAGGCCGGCCACATCAGACGGATTTTACAAAATAGCTCAGTCGGTAGAGCGTTCGGCTAGAAACCACAAGGTTCCTAGTTCGATACCGGTCCTCGCCAACTCAGCGTATGAGTAGCACAGGGATCTGTGCGGTAAAGTAAGGAGATGATGGTAGGTGTGGCGCTCCACCTCAGATGCTAAAATAATCTCCTTGGTCTAGCGCAAGTGAAAAGGGGATAGACTCCCTCGCTGATAGGCTGATACCGACTTCAGGCCGCCGCGTCGACTTAATATATATATTATATATATATATATATATATATATATAATATAGAGAGAGAGAGAGAGAGAGAGAGAGATTAATATTATATGTCCAGATTACCTCAACTTAAATATAAATGCTCTATTAATGATATTGAGCACTGTCCACTTATGAATATAGGACCACTATTATCGACAATATATATATATATATATATATATAGAGAGAGAGAGAGAGAGAGAGAGAGAGAAAGAAAGAGAGAGAGAGAGAGAGAAAGAGGGGCGCGTGGGCTAGTGGTTAGAGTCGTGGAAAATGGACTCGTTGTTTCGAGTTCAATTCCTAGACGAGGCTGTTGGCATTTCCCATAGCGCTTGGGAAAGGTATGAATCCATATATTCTCCCTCCAGCTATGGGTTAAATAGTAGGGCAGACTGGGCCCTTCAGCCTTCGGTAGGTAACCAGTCTAGGAGAGGGATAACTCTGAATTCAAAATTCCTCAGGTCGGTCGTTGATTGGGTTTGTGGCAACCCTTGATGCACCAATTCTTTCCTATCGACTGTGCCAAAAAGTGTGGATTGTCCAACACAAGTCTTCACCACTATAAACAAATCACTGTGTGGGTGTTCATTGTATGAACACTCATACGTCGAAATTAATGGGAGAGTCCATTATATATATATATATATATATATATTGTGTGTGTGTGTGTGTGTGTTGTGTGTTGTGAAGAAAAGGAAGTGAATCTGACGGTATGTAGTATATTAAGAAAAATTTTAAAAACACAGGTTTAAATGAGTTGAGTGGTAAGTTTATTGGACGACGCTGCAGTGTTTCGATCTATTAATTAGATCATCTTCAGGGCATTTGTTGGTATATGAAAGGTGATAAAAAAAGATTTTATCACAGAATAACGAGAAAAGCGAGTAATAGTCCTTGTATATCAGTTTGTTTAAAATTTGAAGTCTTAGAAAAAAGAACGTTGAAAAAATGGACGGTTTGAAATATGACATCAAATATTCTTTTTTGCGGTGTGAGTATTAGAGTGTGTAAGTGTGTGTGTCGAAAAAAGCATTATGCATTTTTTATGTGTTTATGAATGTGTGGTTGCGCGTGTGTGTATAAATCTTTTGCGATAAACGGAATCGAAACAAACCTTAAGATTGTGTATGTGTGTGTGTGTATGAGCATGATTTTCATTGATAAAAGAGGCAAGAGAGTATTCTTTTAACTTTTGAGTTGCTGTGTGCGTTTATTATGTAAGGGGGGGGAGGGAGAGAAATCTACGCGTGTCCGATGAAAATTCTTTTTATAGTAAGATATATATATAAAGATTCTGATAAAGCTTCTAAAATCAACAGAGGCGAAATATGAATGTCATTGTATAGAAGGGGGGGGATAGAGAAGGAAAATAGATATTTGCTTCAACAAGTTCCTACTGAGGGGGGGGCAAAAAGAAGCGAGTTCACTGTCTTCTCGCAGGCCAAACTTTCTTTTGGTCAACTCAGTCTTCGACCAGCAGCTGAAAATCCATCGTCGTCGTCGAAATAATCTTTTCTGACTGCCGTTTCACGTAAGCCGAAAACTTCTCTGCTTGGCACCTTTACTCGCTTTCGTTACTTATAGGCATATTACCAAAACATCCGGGCACATCAGTCGAACCTCGCGTCCGTCGAGTGCCTAAATCGCATTTGTTTTCGCATGCAGGAGGACGCAGGTTCGATCCCGGCAGGCAAGACAATGTCTTGCTCTCTTTCCTTTCTCGTTCGTCGTCATACATTGTTTGTGTTTTGTTATTCACTGTGTAGCGTTAGTTTCGTATTTGCCTGGGAGAGTTGTCTGCCCGGTTATGTTTGCTGGTGCCCGCTAGGGGAATTAGTATCTAAGCGGCTGGTTCAAAAGGCTTCTCTCTCTTTTCCTGTTCCTGATACTACGAGACACATGGGTTAGTTAAGGTCTAACCCTTCTCGTTGGGGCTTTTGGCCCCACTTACATTACTGTAAGTTCTTCACACAGCATGGACTATCCCTAGTCTCATGTCTGTACTTTTATATGTATATCTTGTACCATTCATGAATGTGTCTTCATCTTTATTTGTGTACTCTTTCTTTATGTACCCTTTTACCTATGTACTTTGTATCTCGTCATATCCACGTGCTGTAATATATTAAATGTTTTTTCTGTTAACCTTCGTCGGAGTTTTGTATATCAAGTATATATAACTTTGAACCATTCTTACAACTGTTTTTCCTTAATTTTTGCTCATAAAATTTAATAAGTAACTTTTTCTTTTCTTGTCTTCTTTTTTTTGGGGGGTGTGATATCAGTGTTTAGTCTTGAGCAACGTCTACGATACCATAAGTGGGTTTGTTCATCACTAAGTGAAACTTTGTTAAAGACCTATCAACTTTCAAATTGTTCTAACTTTGAAGCGTATCGGAACGAGGCTAACAAATTCTATACACATTTATCCCCAAAGGTACAAATTTACAAATGCAGCAGAACAGGGGCGATAACTCTCTTGCGTATTTTATAGACTCACTTTTTTTGTTCTTTTTTCTTTTTTTATATATTTTTTGTGTGGCTTCTATGGACTTGCAAGACCAGACAGAAAGATAGAGTTTTAGTTGGACCCCCCCCCCCTGAGTAGGGGTGGGGAAAATAGCCCTTGGCGGTGGCGTTCCGAATTTACGGTTCGATCGGTTCGTCAGTCGAAATCTCGCGGGGACGTCACGTGCTATTGTGTACATAAAAGCAAGATGGCGATTTCGATAGGGAACATTTTTGGCAGAGTTTTCGCGCCTTTTGTTTAACGCTTGACTTAACGCTCTACAAAAACAAAACCGAACTTATTGATATTTGTATCACCGGCTATCGATGATTTTATAAGCTCAAGGATGTACAAAGGACATTGTTTTCTTTTGTCGTTTTATCTTATTATAATGGAGATTCGGTGTCACAGTACCCCCAGGAATGAGTATTTAATTTATAGTCAATACAAGTAATAAATATTATTTATTAACGAGATCTCTATGAAAATCTGAATTAGATTTGCCTTAAAACAGCCCATGTTATTAGTATAGCAATTTTTGAGGCAGGAGACCGGGACGCACTTCCTCATAAATTACCATCTTTGTTTTTTTCGTCTGCGGTGAAGCCCGAATTCTCAGATGATTACCAACCACGCCCGTCATTTAAAGAAAGCCGTAGAATTGAACTGCTGAAATGTTGCGACTATAATAACAATCAAGACGAGGTTTAACTTAATCGGTATAGATCAGTGAATGAAATTGAAGGTTTTTTTGTTTTTAGTATTATCTGCGTTGTTCGGACTATTGTCCCCATCTTCATTGTTACAACGTTTCGGCCGATATGCCCTCCGGCCTTCTTCGGGTATTTCTTGTCGGACTCGGGAACCTTCTTTTCGAACCCGGGAACTTTCTTGTCGTATTCGGGAGCCATCACGGAACTTTGAACCTAACCCTTTATTTATTCCACGGGGGTATCCTGTTCTCATTCCGCTAACCATAGCTGGGGTAGGAGTTGTGTTAATTAATTATTTTTCTAGCTGCTTTCACTCAGGATTGAACTCGGGTTCCAGAGATAACTGTCACTTAGAACTGTCTTAACCTAACTACCTTATCCACTCGGCCATGTATCCAATTTTTTGGGTTTTTTTTGTTTTGTTTTCATCTGTTTGGGTTTTGTTTTTTTTGTTTTTTTGCGGGGAGGGGTCTGACTTTTCGATTCGCCGAAGAATCAAACCGATTTTCGGAGATCCGATTGGAAATAATCACAAAGAAAAGAAAATAACAAACTTTATAGGATTTTTGTCAAAATGAAAAGAAAAGAAAAGACAAAGAAGAATCAATAAATTTTGTGGGAAATATGAAAATTTGAAATGAAAAGATTTTCTTTTTGGAATTTTCAACGAAGATTTTATCTAATCACATCATTTTATAGGAATTGCACACGCGTATACAGACACGCAAACTCACATACACCACTCACAGAATTGCACACGCGTATACAGACACGCAAACTCACATACACCACTCACAGAATTGCACACGCGTATACAGACACACAAACTCACATACACCACTCACAGAATTGCACACGCGTATAAAACACATACTCAAACACATACACATACTTGCACACACATATACACAAACACTCAATTGCACATACACACACACAAATACACAATTGCACACACACACATACTCATACACACATGCCCACACTGACACAAAATTTCACACACACATACACACACTTGCATACATATATACACGCATACAATTGCACACATGCACAATTGTACACAAAAAAACACACTTGCACATACAAACACACACGCAATTGCACACACACACACACACACACACGCACTCACACTCAAAATTGCAAACACATACAAAATTGCACGCAGACACACACATACTTGCATACACATATACTACACACATACAATTCCACACACAGTTGCACACACACACACAAAACAAACATTTACACAAAAAAACACACACACTTTTCACACATACATGTACACGCACTTGCACGCATACACACACTTGCACACACACAGACACACATAATTACATACAGGCACAGAATCACGGACGTACTCAATTGCACACATACATTTGCATACACACACAATTGCACATAGACACAAATACATGCTCACACAAATGATGGATATTCCCATTTTTATAATCTCCGGGAGATTTGGGAAGCGTTGACAGGAATGATGAATATATGGAGACTGTTTGAAATGATATCATAAGGCTATTAGCATTTCTTATCCTCTGGTATATATATATATATATATATATATATATATATATATATATATATATATATATATGTAGAATTAAACAAAAGACACATCTCCTGTTTAACAATTTTATTTTTGATCTTTTCGAGTTTTCTGGCCAACTTTTTGATGATTGGGTGGAATTCGTGGATAAGTCCACCAAAGTTCAGGTCCCGAGTACTTTCGGCACTTCGAAGTGCCATCATCAGGGGTGATGTGTTCCAGTTTTTTAAAAATTGAATTAATGTGGAGGCTGGAAGGAGAAGAATTGATGAGAAAGGTGTTATAGGCATTTTGAAATGTGAGTACTGCATTGGAAATTAATTTTGTTTAAGGATGGTTTGTATATAAAGCTTCTAGGATTTGTTTATTTTTGTTTATTTTTTTCTACAAGATGTTGTATTTTTTATGCAGTACAATTTGTCGAATAAGTTTTTGGTTGATCCGTTCCAATTTTCGGGTCATCTTTTTGGTGTCGGGGTGTAACTGGTATAACAGTCCACCAAAGGTTTCAAAACGAGCGCTTTCGGCAATACAGTTTGCCATCCTCAGGTAGGAAACGATGGTATGGTTTCGTGTCTCGTTTTTAACGAGAACGAGTAGTAGCAAGGAATTAGAAGTGGGAGGTAATAACCATTGGTAGTGGTATCCTCCTTCCACTATACCCCTCCCCTTCTCACAACTTGTGCCCCCCTCCCAAAAAATCACTACTGCAACGCTCGCTCGAACCACTACCTTTCCTACAACCTCCCACTACCAATGTTTATTACCTCCCACTTCTAATTCCTTGCTAAATCAAAAGTTTTCGCGAAAGACAAAATGACTAAACAAAGAAAGTTGAAAAGGGTCAATGTTAAATTTTGATTTAGATAAATAGAACCATTAACTTATTCAGGATTACAAGTTCATCTCACTACTGACTTTCGGAAAATCACAAGCAAGTCTGGCACAAGGCCAACTACACAATAATAGAAATATTAAAATAATAAGAAAAGTAGGGTGGAGTTTTTGGGGTTTTTTTTACCCTCCCCGAGATGTACAACCCAGGGCCATGATTTTGAATGGCCGTCCAATCAAACGCGACCTGGGGGTGAGGGGCTTTTCTACTCCTCCCCGATGTTTACGCTGTAAGGCTGTCGCCCGGTGTTTCTATTCGTTGGCCAATCAGAACCGTGTGTTAAGGGGTCTGGACCCCATAAAATAAGACCCCGAAGAGGGAACAAATCAGATCGAAAGCTGGTTCCATAGCTACGACTCCGAGCCCTTGCCGCCGTCTTTGCCGCTGCTTCCCGCTACTTTGTTACTCAATGTCCTGAACTTGACCATATCAGAACCCAGAAGTAATTACCGCCCTGTCGGCTGGGGCGTTAGAATGCACCGACTGCACCTCTGCAGAGGGGTAAGACTCCCCCAATGGGGCCACCTCTTGGCTGTGGGTGGCGACCCGTGATGCTTAAGGATAGAGCCCAGGTGGATGAGCAGTTCATGACATGCAATACTCCACTTTGGCCCTATCTTAGACGGGCGGTCGGAGAGGCCCCCTCCGACTACATGTCCTGGGAATGACGTTAAACTCTATCTGATGGTGAGGTTCCAGTTCTGGAGGTTTGGGGAATGTGGAGCACCCCTTCATCACCATTGCTCCCTGGTCCACGCTGACCCGGAGTGGTAGTACCTGTTAGGGTCCCATCTATGGGTTAAATAGAAAAATGTATTTATAAAAAATTGTATTATCTATTAAGAATTGATTTATTTCAAAACTTTATCGGCATTAAATGACCCACTGAGGTTGATATGCCGTAAAACAAAACAAACCAAACCAGAAGTAATTAGCAGTATATCGCCAGTCCGCTCACAAAACTTCGACGTCGATATCGACAACCGTTTGTTACTTAATAAAGGTATTGTTGTATACAATTGTTAATAAGCGTTTCGCAGTCATTGTGATTGTTTGACTCGTTGATTTAGTCATTTACACACCCCGAACCGAGTATATCCAAACCAGCTCTTTTTCAACTTTCCTGTGGGTTAAACAAAACAGCATGGTCACAGGAAGTCCAAACGAGCAGGTTCATCAGCTTATAAGTGACCCGCAGTGACACACGCACTTATAGGACCACAAGGAAGCGCGTGGTGTAATGGTTAAAGTCATGGGAAATGGACTCGTCGTCCCGAGTTCAAATCCTGGACGTGGTAATTGCATTTCACTTAGCGCTAATACCCTTGGGAATTTATGAATCCTACTCTCCCTCCAGCTATGGGTAAATAGTAGGGCAGACTGGGCTCTTTAACCTTGGTTAGGCAACCCGTCTAGGAGAAAGAAAACTCTGAATTCAAACCTGTTAAACTCCGCTTAAGAAATTGACCTTGTGTCGCATCCTGCTCGTGCGGAGGGGTTGGTAAATATATATAGAACCACAAGATACTTTACCGCACAGATCAAAGTACCCAAGATGTGCTACTCATGTGCTGAGTTGGGGGGATCGGTATCGAACCCGGAATGAAAATGTGTTTGCATCTTTTCGGACGTACTGCGTCATTTTGATTTTGGGAAATCGAGAAGAAAAGATGAGTTGTCGACTCATAGAGAAATTCTGAAGGCGATTTGCGAAATTTAAATTGGCAGAAGTGAGGATAGGTATTCTTGGGTCACTGCGTGCAGATGACCGCGTCACGTGGTGATCCTGAGCATGATCTCGAAGGGGTCAAGGGAAAGTTCACACACAAACACCCGCAGAGATTTGGGAAAGTAAACAGGATGTTCGGACCGGCGGGCTGAGCGTCATTGGTGGATACAGATCCTGTGATAGGGACGATGTAGAAGAGAGAAAACACAGATATACAAGTTCCCCCGCCCAACCCAATGATAGAGATCACGTGATAAGTACTACAGGTGAGAGGGGATAGAGAGATGAGATAAGTAGGGACTCGGTAACTGAGGATTGAACCACATGACCTATCAGAATAAACGCGGGAATTTCAGGTATATAAATTGCAACCGGGGTTATGTTAGTTGTTAACAAGGTTTTCCTTCTTTCAAACAACGGCCTAAAATTTATTAAACCCAGTGTTGTTAAAATCATTATACAAATTAATCACACCACATACTATGTAAGTTTTATTTCTTAGAGATATATAACACATATTTCAAAATTTTAAATGCATTCATAACATGGACCTTTCGGGGTCTGTGGGTCCGGTAGCTTCGGCCACAAGATTATTAATGAAATTAACGACGTGATCCTAGATTAATATACTTTTTACATATTGAACTAGTTGGCAATAGCTCTTAAACAAACATATCAAACGTAGTAATAATTAGATTATCATACTCTGGTATATTCACAGGTCCTGCTAGTATAGAGAGTTAAATCAAGATTATTATACTTTTTACATATTGAACTATTTCGCAATAGCTCTTAAATAAACATATCAAACATTGTAATAATTAAATTTTCATACTGTGGTATATACACAGGTTCTGCTAGAGAGTTAAATCAAGGTTATCATACTCTTTAGATATTGAAGTATTTAGCAATAGCTCTTAAGTAAACATATCAGACGTAATAATTAAATTATCATACTGCGGTATACCCACAGGTCCTGCTAGTATAGAGAGTTAAATCAAGATTATTATAGTTTTTACATATTGAACTATTTAGCAATAGCTCTTAATTCAACATATCAAACATTGTAATAATTAAATTATCATACTGTGGTATATTAACAGGTCCTGCTAGTATAGAGAGTTAAATCAAGATTATTATACTTTTTACATATTGAACTATTTGGCAATAGCTCTTAATTCAACATATCAAACATTGTAATAATTAAATTATCATACTATGTTATATCCACAGGTCCAGTTAGTTGAGAGTTAAATGAAAATTATTTTACTTTTTACATATTGAACTATTTGGCAATTAGATTATCATACTCTGGTATATTCACAGGTCCTGCTAGTTAATGTTAATTCTTCGATTTTGAAATACGAACAAAACGTAAGCAGAGACTTTCCTGTTTAAACCTGAGACGTGACAAAAATTTTCCGAGTAAATAAAATCTTCTCGACTTGTTTCAATAGAAAAACATTTCTTTACAAATACAATGAAATTGGCGCTGAAAACAGTAGGGTGCTCTGCAGATGGCAGGGCTTCCTTTTCACAAGTCAGAAATATAGATGTGAAGCATTTCGTGTTACTGTCAACACGTATCGTGCCGAATAAAACAGGGAATATCTTTTCACATGGGTGCTATCAGCCATCATCGACAAAGTATTAAAGAAAAAATAGATTTTAATACTGAGTTCACCACCACTCCACTCTCTCTCTCTCTCTCTCTCTCTCTCTCTCCATATATATATATATATGTGTGTTTATTTGTATATGTATATACATATATATGTGTATATCTAATATATAAAACAGAGATTTTGGTATGTACGTGTCGACGTATAACAAAAAAACGGGAGGTCACTCAGATTCAAAATCTTGCATACACATTGATATCGTTCTAACTAAGAAAAACTCCAAATTTGGTTATTGATTTTTACTGATTAAGGGATTTAATCGATTAATTAATCCAAAATCACCCAATTTGCGGAACTGTCTGTATATCAGCCCCTCCTGATAATAAAATATTGTCTCTGCCTGCTTATTGTTAAAGCGATAACAGCAGCGAAGTTTTGATTTTAATGAATTAATTTTGCAGTCTAAGCCGTTCAGCTCCGAATTTATGGCCTATTTATGGTCCAATCTTTAATAATTTTTATATCCTTAGAAAGATAAGAAAAATACTCTTTCAAAATATGTAATTTGTGTGAGTTTTTATCAATTGAATCATTTTTTACAGCGAGTTAAAAAATTAAAAAATGGCTTCGGATAGCCACGCTGCCTATGATTATTGCGATACAAGCAGTGCAGTCTATATCAGTCAGATCGGAATCTCTTACCTATTTAGGATCAAATCTTTAAAATATTTATATCTTTAGTAATAAGATGAAATAGTCTTTCTGAATATGTAATTTGTATGTGTTTTTATAGATTTTTTTTTTTTTTACAGCGAGTTAAAAAAAAAAAATACTACGTATAGGCGATAATACGAATACGGCAGTTCGGAATCTCTTAGTCTTTCTGAATATGTAATTTGTATGTGTTTTATAGATTAAATTATTTTTTACAGCGAGTTTGTCCATATTCTTAAATTGTACAGTACACTCATTTTAATTTTAATTTTTGTAATGCATAAAAATTGTAGAAAATCAAAATGTACGCTTTACGGTTACATTATTAAAAAAAAATTTTTAATCGTAAATAACAGTATCATGAAAATCAGTTTACGTCGTAAGTACGGTTACATATTTGTATAAATTAAACTAAGATTTTCATTCGAATAAAATGACTTTTAATTCTTTAATTTATTTATTAATTTTTATTGTTAGAGTTTTAAAGGGTTAAAAATAACAATAAGATTGACGAATTTCCTTAGAAACTGTTTTTCTTTTGGTTCGTTAACTAATTATTTTCTCAAACCACGATAAAAAAAAACAAAAAACAAAGGTTACTAATACGGACAAAATCCGGTGTTTTATCTTTAGTCGAAGGCCCGACTGGAGATAAGTAGTCAATTATTTGTAAGACGAAATTTATTTCAAGTTTATCTGACAATATCCAGTTATTGGAACATTTTTTAAAAAAATTATATGTAAGTACGAAAAATTGTAAGCGCTTTGTTTATCAAAATGACATGATTCGTTAGTAAATTACCCGAAAAGTTGATAAAACAAAACAACTAACAACCAACATTTAATTATTATTCAAAATACAATTTAAAATATTCCTCAGAATTTGCCTTACAAATTAAATTTTAAGTTTTATGATTTTACTCTTTATTGTGAAGTCAATAAACATCGCTGAGTTTATAGTGCAACTTTTCAGTTCTGAAAAATTGACATGTTTAAATAGAGATTTCATAGGTGACATTTGAACTTTTATGAAAATTGATGTTTTGTAATTAATATAAATTTTGTAATAAAACTTAATTTTAACTAGGGGGGGTAGGGGTTAGGGTTAGGGGGGGGGGGGGTAGTTTAATGGGAAAATAAATAAATAATTTGGGTTCCGTTCAAGCGGTTCCAATGGGGGATCAATTTACTATAAACTTATACGAGGAAATGAGCACCCGTGAATACTCAAATAATAAAGAACTTTTAAGAATTTTTTTTTCAGTCTGATAGATTGGTGTGTAATCGATAATAATCAACTGAAGGAAAAAAAATAGATGGGGGGGGGGGGAGTCCAGATGATCAGGTCCACCAAAACGTTTTTAAACAATGTTTTTAAAATACTAGGTATTCACCCTGTGAAATTTACCCCCCCCCTATATTTAACACTATGAAACGGGTACTTTAGCTAGTACACATATATATAGATAGATATGAGAATGAAAAGGTGGAATGAAAACATCACATAATGCTGTTAAAGAAGAAAACAATTTATAATATAATCATAGCTGATACTGATCAATATTTCGATTTTACAAAAATCATCATCAGAGCTCATTCACTCCCGTAGTTGTTTGGGTCGGAGAGGAAAGTCAAAATTTGTTGACAAAAGATATACATGGAACATGACCGACATATATATGGCGCGAAATGCCCACGTTGGTGAATATTGTAACGTCTTTCGTTTTTTGCAGTATTAAGGTTTTTTGTTTTGTAAACTCATTTTGACTTTCCTCTCCGACCCAAACAACTACGGGAGTGAATGAGCTCTGATGATGATTTTTGTAAAATCGAAATATTGATCAATATCAGCTATGATTATATTATAAATTGTTTTCTTCTTTAACAGCATTGTGTGATGTTTTCATTCCACCTTTTCATTCTCATATTGTCGGATTCATTTCCTTTCTTTTAACTTATAGATAGATATATATACTTTACCTATGCTTCACACTAAACCCCAATATATATATAAATATATATATATATATATATATATATATATTATATATGTATATATTGAAAATTAGACTCACCAGGTATACCAATAAAGAAGCATACTTCACAACGACAACATATATATATATTTTTGGAGGATATGTGCTTAATTGAAGTCATACCTAATTTTGAAAATTAATTAGTTTAATAATTAATGAATTTTAGGCGGGCATATATGTTCAAATGTAAGGCTAAACGAATCGAGAAATTGTCAATCCCTGAATGTACATTTCGACCTATTAGGTCTCATCAGCAAGGTTATAGACATGTGTGACTGCTCCGTGTGTGACTCGAAACCTCGACTGTCAAGCTGACAGGCGAAGTCTCTAACCGTTACACTGAGAGAGTTTTAGGCATTAAGCAAGTATTAAAATCTATTTTCTTCAATATCTTATATATATATATATATATATATATATATATATATATATATATATAGAGAGAGAGAGAGAGAGTGAGAGAAAAAGAGAGAGAGAAATTTATAATATATATATATATATGATATGTATGTAAACACGATTTTGTTTGGATATAGCTTTTTTGCCGACAATTTTTGGGAGAATATGTGCTTAATTGAAGTCGTACCTAATTTTGAAAATTAATTAATTAATAATCAATTAATTAGGCGGAAACGCCTATTTAAATGTAAGGCTAAACAAATCGAGAAAAATCAATCTCCGTATGTACATTTCGGCCTATTATAGCTCTGCTGACGAGGCCTAATAGGCCGAAATGTACATACAGAGATTGATTTTTCTCGATTTATTTAGCCTTACATTTAAATAGGCATTCCGCCTAATTAAATTAATTATTAATTAATTAATTTTTTAAAATTAGGTACGACTTCAAATCAAGCACATATTCTCCCAAAATATATATATATATATATATATATATATATTATACTTGTTATTATGTATATATATATATATATATTATATAATATAATTATATTATTATATGTATATACATTTTAAATATATATGTATTATATATGTGTTTATTTATGCATATTACTTGTTTATATGAATATATATGAATATATATATATACATTATATATATGTGTGTGTGTGTCAGTGTTGACGTTTCTTTGAGGGACCCCCACACACCACACACACACAACCTCGGCCATCTAAAAAAGTGAAAGTGATTCTTTGTATGAAGACCAGTTGTTGTTGACGGGGTGTCATTTCTTCCCTTCCGACTCCCCCCTCCCGGGAGGGGGGGGAGCTGAATCATTTTTTTGTCATGAAAGGGACTTGCTTAACTAACTGTGTTTAAAGAACACTCAACATAGATAAGAATAAATCTCTCCTTCTTTCTCTCTGCTCTCTCTCTCTCTCTCTCTCTCTCTCTCTCCTCTTCTCTCTCTCCTCTTTGTTTCAGTTCCTACTCCAATCACACAGGTATCTCAACATAACTCAAACAAATCACTCCTCTCTCTCTCTTTCCTCTCTCTCTCTCTCTCTCTCTCAACAACACACATGACGATCACACCATACATACACAATCACA